>PITA01025012.1:0-25171 GCA_004023965.1 Spilogale gracilis
CCAGATTAGGGAAATTTTTATCTAGGATTTGTTCTTTTGGAGAACCAGCTACTTGTTTCATTGATCTGTTTTAATTATTTTTTTATTTCTATATCACTGATCTCTGCTATAATCTTTAATATTTCTCATCTCCTGCTGGATTTAGACTTTATTTGCTATTCTTTACCCAGGTCCTTTAGGTATAAGGTTAGGTTCTGAATTTGAGACTTTTCTTGCTTCTTGAGGAAAGTCTGTATTGCTATAAACTTCCCTCTTACAGTCAGCTTTGCTGTATCTTAAGTGTTTCTGAACTATCATGCTTTCATTTTCACTTCTTCCACGTGTTTTTTAAATTCTTTAATTTCCTGTTTGACCCATTTATTCCTCAGTAGGATGTTCTTTAACCTCCAAGTGTTTGTATTCCTTCTAAATTTTCTCTGGTGATTGAATTCACGTTTTAAAGCACTGTGGTCAGAAATAGGCATGGCATAATCTCAGCCTTCTGGTACCAGCTGAGACCTGATTTGTGACATAATGTGTGATCAATTCTGGAGAATGCTCCAAGTGTACTTGAGAAGAACGTGTATTCTGTTATTGCTTTAGGATGAAATGCTCTGAATATATCTGGTCCATACTGTCTTTCAAAGCCCTTGTTTCCTTGTTGATTTCTGCTTAGATGATCTGTCCATTGCTTTGAGTGGGGTGTTAAAGTCCCCTACTATTATATTATCATATGCTTCTTTAATTTTGTTATTAATTGGCTTATATGTTTGGCTGAGCCCATGACAGAGGATAAATACTTACAACTGTTTGGTCTTCTTGTCGTATAGACCCTTTAATTATGATATAGTATTCTTCATCTTTTATTACAGTCTTCGATTTAAAATCTGGTTTGTCTAAGGATGACTACTCTGGCTTTCTTTTGTTGTCCATTAGCATGATAAATGATTCTCTACCCCGTCACTTTCAATCTGGAGGTGTTGCTGGATCTAAAATGAGTCTCTTGTAATCAGCATATTGATGGGTCTTGTTTATATATTCCAATACCCTATGTCTTATGATTGGAGTATATAGTCCATTTACGCTCAATTATTGAAAGATAAATGTATTACTTGCAAAGTCACTGTTTCTGTTACTTTTTGGTTTTTTGTTACTTTTGGGCTCTCTCTTTGCTCAAAGGATTGTCTTTAATATTTCTTGCAAGGATGGTTTAGTGTTTTTATTCTCCTGGATACTCTTTATCTCTCCTTCTATTCTGAATGACAGCTTTGCTGGATAAAGTATTCCCTGCTGCATATTTCCCTCACTTAGCGTATGGATTATATCATGCCAGTCCTTTCTGGACTCCCAGGTCTCTGTGCCCACGTCTGCTGTGAGCCTTATGTTTCTACCCTTCCAGGTTCAGGACCTCTTGTCCCTAGTGGCTTTTAGGATTCTCTATTTCTGAAATTTTTAAGCTTGACTATTATATGTCAAGGGTTTGACCTATTTTTATTGATTTTTCAGGGTAGAGTTTTCTGTGGTTCCTGGATTTGAATGCTTGCTTTCTTCCCCAGATTAGGGAAGTTCTCAGCTATAATTTGTTCAAATAAACCTTTGCCCCCTCTCTTCATTTTCAGGGACCCCTATTATCTGGATATTATTTTGCTTTATGGAATTGCTAATTTCTTGCAGTCTCCCTTTGTGATCCAGTAGTTGTCTCTCTTCTTTTCAGCTTCATTTTCCATCATTTTTCTTCTGTATCATTGACTTCTCTGCCCCATTCATCCTCAGTGTTAGAGACTCCATTTTTTACTGCATCTCCGTAATAGCATTTTTAATTTTGGCCTGATTAGATTCTAGCTTTTATTTCTCCAGTAAGGGATTTTATAGTGTCCTCTATAGTTTCTTTCAAGCCCAGCCAGTATCTTTATAATTGCTTTAAATTCTAGTTCAGAATTTAAGTGAGAATACATCTCACTTATATCCATATTTAACTTCCTGGCCTTGAGTGCTACCCCCTGTTCTTTCTTTCATGGTGAATTTCTCCATCTAGTCATTATATCCAGAAAAGAATAGAAGAGAAAAGACAACAATAACAACAAGAACAACAAAGAACAAAACAAACCAGAAGAAAACAAAAACAAGACAAAATAAGAGAAAAAAAACCACAAAGGAACTGAATGAAACAAAATACTACATCCTGGGTTTATTTTCGTCTGCTTTTTAAAATAAACTAGATTCCAAAATAGGAAGGAAAGGAAAACATATATATCACACACACAAAAATAAATTAATATAAAATATACAATGTATATAAATATATAGTATACATATAAAAGTTAAAATGAATTAAAAAATAAGAAAATAGCAGAGAAAAAATAAAACTGAAAGACTAAAGAATAATAAAACAACTGCAAGGGCTATATACTGTTTCCCCTAAGAGCTGAAATTTTGTAGTTCTGTATGATCAGTGAATTTGGTGCTGGTTGGTTTTTCCTGTTGGCCATCTCGGGGAGGGGCCTTTGTGCTGATTCTCAGGTAACTGTTTGGTGGTGAAATTACACTTCCCTTGCCAGGGGGCCAAGTTCAGTGTTTGTGGCTCTGGATTCCACTTTGTGGTGCTGTTTTGCTCCCTAAAGGCTTTCAGCACCAATGGGGGCAGAAGGTAAAAATGGCAGTGCCCCACTCTCTAGCCCCAGAGCTGAAAGTTTGTGCCCCCTACTCTTCAGTGAGCCCTAAGAGAAAGCAGTCATTCATAAAGCCAATTTAAAAGGGAAACTGAAATAAATGGTCACAATGTAGAGATTCCAGAAGCTACATACTTACTGCCATGCCCCCAGACCTGCTTGCCAACCATCTGCAAACATGAGAGCCAAATTCAATACCTTCATGATGGCCTCTTTCACAAAACTGACCTGGAGATTAAAGCCATAGACAGAATACAGGCTCTATAACTATGTTTGGACACTGATACCAACATTTCTATTTAATCTACACGAGTCACAGAAAAGTTCATCAATGCAATGACAGCCTTCAGTATAATATGGAAGGGTGCTAGGCTGTGAATAAGTGCACTTGGAATCAGGTCACCCATCTAATGCACCGGTGATTATTAGGGAGTATTAGCAGCTGAGTCGGACCAACAGAGCAAGTGACCTTTTCCTAGGATGACCATTTAAATTCACCAACAAAAGAGAGCAAGTAATCCAAAGGCTGTAAATTGACTTAATCCCATATATTCTCACTAAACTGGTTGTACTCCCTGACTAAAGCACTATTATTCCACAACTGCAGACACAATCTTCCAATTGAATCTAAGTGCAGTGCAGGGTACAGATGATCATAATACAGTTTACTAAGTTTCTCTTAGATATTATTTCTAGTAATATGGCACAAATTTGTAACTTAATTTGATTTGGTCATTCCTTATAGACTATTCTGCTTAGTGACTATAAAATTCTGAAGTGGAACGACAACCTCCCTTAGCCAGCTTCATTCCTGCCTCAGTGGCCAAATCTGCAGATGACCTCTCACATACCTTTTCTCTCAGCAAACATCGATCATGGATGGTTGACAAGTATCTATAGTGAATCTTAATCAACTGATCTAAATCCTTGGCTTCTTCGACTTGATGTTGAAACTCCAGACCTGTACTGTGAAGAATCTTGAAGAGAAAGATGAAGTTTAATCAGCAGACTTCTTTGAGGACTTGTATGCTAGACACAAAACTTTTTATCAATCTCTTCTACTCCTCTCAAATTCTTTCTTCAATAATTACATCTGTAAAATTACAAAGTACCTTCTTTAAAGGTACTTTGTAACGATGGGGGTGAGTTCTTTAGGAAATCCATTCGCAGAGTAAATGAATGCCTTACTTTGGACTAACAGATTGTTCCTGGTGGGGAGGGGCAAGTACATCAAATCACACACACAAATGCATTGATTTTTTTTTTTTTAAAGATTTTATTTATTTGACAGAGAGAAACACAGCCAGAGAGGGAACACAAGCAGAGGGAGTGAGAGAGGGAGAAGCAGGCTTCCCGCTGAGCAGGGAGCCAGATATGGGACTCGATCTTGGGTCTCCAGGATCATGACCTGAGCCGAAGGCAGTCGCTTAACCAACTGAGCCACCCAGGCGCCCCGATTTTTTTTTTTTAATTATCAGGTAAACTGAACTTACAGGTTTTTGGAAGTTCCAATGTTTTTATAAGAATCTTTCTTTAAAAGGAACATAGACATACTTTAACTAGAAAACAAAAACTTAACCTTCTACCATTTATTCTCAATAATTAAGGGTTTAAGGCTGTCCCTGAAAGCCAACGTATGGTAAGCAGAAAGCACCTCTGCCATATGCATCATGTCTAAAACACAGGCTTCAAAGGCTCACTTCTTTGAAATAAAACGAGTTTTAGAACCTATATAAAAATGAGTTTTTCTTTTTAAAGCAACTATTTTAAATCCCAATGAGTACTGTCCTCCAAGAATTTTGCTATTGTTCAAATATCTGAACTCCTCTTTCTGACTTCCTCTAGATCTGGTTTTTAAGAAAAGCAGTTTCATTTACTTCGTAATGAGGTGCTTCTTGTTTCTGAGAAAAAAAAAATGTAATCTGGCTGCATCTTCCTCCTTACACACTAGCCTGACAGATTTTTGGCTGTTACTAAAATTTGAAGCCATTTTCCAGGGACAGATCTGTCACCACTAATAAAGTCCGAAAGACTATACTGCAAGTTCGGAAGGCATTTCCAGAAGAGGAGCTCTGGTTACGCACATCCCAAGGGGGTGCTGGACAGGAGGGACAGGAGTCTCCGGATACATGTGCTCTGCCACGTTTCAAAAAACATTTTCGGGTGCCTGGGTGGCTCAGAGGGTTAAGCCTCTGCCTTCGGCTCAGGTCATGATCCCAGGGTCCTGGGATGGAGGCCCGCATCGGGCTCTCTGCTCATGGGGGAGCCTGTTTCCTCCTCTCTTTCTGCCTGCCTCTCTGCCTACTTGTGATCTCTCTCTGTCAAATAAATAAATAAAATCTTAAAAAAAAAAAGCACAGCCAAAAATATTTAAAAAAAAAATTTCCCCCCACTGTCATGTTATTTTATGATCAAATATTTTAGATGTACTACGTTCACACTTAGAGTCTACAAGTACTTTGTGGGCTCTTATAAATATATCACAAGTAATCCAGACACAAACCCTGGTCATGATGTAGTTGTGTAAGCTGTTCACAAAGTGCATGAGCTTTACTCTCAAGAGGAACATACGATGAATCTGCTGTCTTATTGGTTCCTTTTGTGGTCCAAATTGAGCAGTTGAGTCTTGTTCACGTAAAAATCCTTCTCTGAGTTGTTTTCCAGCAGTACTAGCTAGTTCTGTACAAGAGTGAAAGAGCAGAGTTAAGTGGGAAGAGAACATCTACTTAAACCCCATCCTGCCACTGTACAGGGGTGGGACTTCTGATGTGGTCAACACCTGCAAAGGGCACTCTACAGGAGACACATTAGGGACGCTACCTTCGGTGTCTCTGTAAGGTAAAGTAGTGAAAAATTCCCCTTATTACTGTCATTAAAACCTAAACGCCAAGTCCCAAACTCTGTCATTAAATTTTTTTGCATAATTTAAGAATATTTATTCTGGTTAAATTCCTCATCAAGCTGTTATATTTCAGACTGACTATAGTACAATTCCCTGGTATTTCATTCAGGGAAGTTAATTTTGACAATTGTAAAACTGTAGCTATAAGTACTTGTCATTTGGGCACTTGTGTATACATAAAAAATGACCAAAGATCACTCATTTCTTTCACAGCTAAAATTCAATTATACTTTACCTGTCGAAAACAAATCTTACCACCAAAAAGTAAAACATCCAGACTATATTTGGCCCACTTTATTTGCAATAAGAGGAGGAACACTTGATTATAAATTTTTTGACATTCCAAACTTATAACAATATCCACAGGCCATGGGATCTATGAAAACAAAAACAGAAAATTAGAGTAGAAAGTAACCTACCTATTATTTGCGTGTTGCAATTTTAATAGGAAACAATATTCTTACAAAATGTATCAGCACATACCTTATAGCTCAGGGTCAGACCATCTAAGATATGAACAGGGAGTTTCTTCTTGGTTGTGTCAACATTTTCATAAGATATAGACAGACTAAACAAAGAAATTTCAGTTTTAGTTTGTGAAAGTACTAAGCTTAAATAAAAATACTCTTTAAAAAACCATTAGCGGGGTTCCTAGTTAGGCGTCTGCCTTTGGCTTAGGTCACGATCCCAGGGTCCTGGGATCCAGCCCTGCATCGGGCTCCCTGCTTGGTGGAAAGCCTGCTTCTACCTATCTCACTCTCCCTGCTTGTGTTCCCTCTCTAGCTGTGTTTCTCTCTGTCAAATCAATAAATAAAATCTTTTTTTTAAAAAAAAAACCATTAGCATTTTAACATTTATATCATATATATTTCAAAGAAAACATATTTCATAAGAGGAACGCAAGTATTTCAATAAAGGTTTTCTAGCATGTATTTCAGAATAGGAGCTTGGTTTTAGAAGTAAGAGGAGCAAAATTTCTTAATAATGGGTTTAGCTATGAAAGAAAGAAACACTCACAAGGAGTAAGTTAGGGAAAAAGCTGAAGTCAGGAAAGAAGATATAATAGTAACAGGCTGGCTGCTTAATTCTGATAAAATTCAGGCAACAGGCTCAGAAGATAGACCCTCTGCTGAGGGCAGTGTTGGGAGACTGCTCTCCTTGCCCTGGAGAGTATAAGTGCAAGTCTGTTGACAGAAGAGGGGCCTGCTTCTAATGCATAGGTTTATACATACCGCTTCACCCACTCTTTCCTAACACTGGTTTGAATGTGACTCTCAATAGAAAGAAGCAACAAATGTGCATGGAAACATCCTTGTACGAGGCACCACACGGGCACTTAACTGTCCTCACTCATTTAATCCTCACAGTAGTCCTGTAAGTGGACTGGGAAATGATGAAACTCTCCCACAATTATAGGGGCATCCAATGATGAAACCAGGATGCAGATCATGGAAGGTTTAAGTGTAACACAGAGGTCGGGAGACAGCCTTAAAACCAGAGATGGAAAGCACAGTGTGTGAATTATAAATAAGCCAATTCATTCCATGTCACAGGCACTAGTCAGAATTTTTTTTAGCTTGCAAGTTATGTGCCTCCACTGAGTACTTAGTAGGCACTTACGGAATACCTTATTTGTCAGTCATCATGCCAAGGAGGTGAAAGAAAGTCAATCCCCTCTCCACTTCTAGGGGGTCATAACCCAGAGAATATCCCAGAGCAGGCACAGGGTACTTCCCCAATCCGGGCCAAGTAGGACTTTATAGGAGAGCAGACCATTGCCAGTCCATGAAAATGGAAGAGTACATAACTGGAGGAAGCTATGAAGCTGGGACAGTACAGCTCTTAAGCAAACCAGAAATATTCCAAATTCTTGAAATGGAAAGTTTGGTAGCAGAGAGAACACAATGTGTCTGTATGTGTACACGTGCTAGAACTGAGGCTGGGAAATGAACCAGATAGTAAAACTTGCCCTCTCCTGAGAAGGAGTTCAGCCCATCTGTTACAAGGAGCCAATGAGGAGCCTGAATACAGCTGGTGGAGGGAGTTGCTGGTATCACTGTAGTCACCCTGGTGGCCCTGTTGGGGTCAAATGGAAGGGAGTGAAGCTGAGACAGAGACAGGAGGTGTCAAGGAGGAGCTCTTGAGTGAGCACGAGAGGTAAGGGGAAATGTTACCTAGGAGGCAGAACTGAACAACCAGGGAGGTGTGGGAGCTAGGACAGAGGAAGGAATCTAGGGCGAGCCACATCGCCTTTCTGCGCCGGGATGAACAATGGTGCTTGACTAGAATAGACAAATGATTGTTTGGGATGAGACAATGACGAGCTCAGTTTTGGAGACGTGACATCTGAGGGTAGCCACAAGCTGCTGGCTGTGCAGGCATCTGGGCTAAAGGTACTAATCCGAAGGTCCTAAGGGCTCACTAAAGCCATTAACAGGGACTGGAACTGTCCCAGGCAGGTTTACTGAAGCAGTACAGTGAGAAGCTGGGCCAAAGGCAGGTGGGAAGCAAGAGGCCCACAGAGAGAAAGAGATTATAGAAAGAGCAGCAGGGATGTAGGAGGGTTGGAAGGTAGGGATTCTAGGCAGGGCAGGGGAGCAGCATTGGCATTGATGCTGGAACTGAGACGGAGACAGGAGGGCCAGACTCAGCAAGCCTGAGGATGCTGACAGCTGTTTACAACATATGGAAGCCACAGCAGAAGGGATCCCTGGGGGTGGCTCATTTCTCCTGAATTAATCTATGAATAGAATGCAATCTTAATAAAAATACCATCATAGTTTTTGTTTTGGTGGAGCTAGACAAGTTGACAATAAAGTACATTTGGAAAAATGAACAACAAGAATAGCCAGGAAAGTGTTATTAAAACAGGATGTTATTAGCACATGAATAAACAGAAGAGGGAAACAGAATGGAAAATCTAGAAAGATACTAAAGTACATATGAAAGTTTAATGATAAAGGCATGACAAATAAATGTAGGAAAGATGGGTTTCTTTTTAAAGAAATAAGTGATGGGGTAAGTTATGGGAACCAATTAGCATTTAGAAAAAGACAAAACTAGATCTATTTCTCATGTTTTTAGCTGGATAAATTCCAAATGGGTTAATATCAAATGTAAAAAAAATTTATTCAGGGCGCCTGGGTGGCTCAGTAGGTTAAAGCCTCTGCCTTCGGCTCAGGTCATGATCTCAGGGTCCTGGGATCGAGGCCCTCATCAGGGAGCCTGCTTCCTCCTCTCTCTCTGCCTGCCTCCCTGCCTACTTGTGATCTCTCTCTGTCAAATAAATAAATAAAATCTTAAAAAAAATTTATTCAAGTATTAGAAGATGGGTGAATTTCTTTGTAACCTGGGAAAAAGTAAAATTTCCTTTTTTTATTTTTAAAGATTTTATTTATTTATTTGAGAAAGAGAGAGAGAATGAGAGAGAAAGAGCGTGAGAGGGGAGAGATCAGAGGGAGAAGCCAACTCCCCGCTGAGCAGGAAGCCTGATGTGGGACTTGATCCCCTGACTCCAGGATCATGACCTGAACCTAAGGCAGGCCATGGTGCTTAACCAACTGAGCCACCCAGATGCCCCAAGTAAAACTTTCTTAATTCAAAATCTAAAAGTAGTAAGAGAAAAGACTGATAAGGTATAGAACTAAAAAAAACTACATGACAAAACAACAACAACAAATTATTATACCATAAAGCAGAACAAAAGGACAAATGTTGAACCGGGAGACGTATATAATATAAATAGCTTCTAAAAATTGAGAGAATAAGAGACCAATAACCTGATGCTAACAGAAATGGTGGCAAAGGTATGGATAGTTCACATTAAAACAATTCAAAAATAAGCATATGGAAAGATGATAAAGCTCATTCATAATTAGAAAAATGTAAATGAAACTATACTGAGATACTGTTTCAGAGGCTGTGGAGAAAGCCACTCTACACATTGCTGGTGCGAATCAGAAATAATACAGCCCACATGAAGAGAAATTTGGGAAAAGCTAGCAGACTTATACACACATTTACCCTTTTACCCAACAATCCCATTCTAGGAATATACTCCAAAGTTACACTGGCAAAAATATGAAGTGAGATGTACAAGACTATTAGTCATTGCAGATATGCACAGCAGAACAGAAATCCAAATGCACACCAACAGGACAACTGATTGAAAGAACCCAGTGGAAAGCCAGTCAGCTATACAGGGGTAAGGACAAGCTCTCTAGCTTATAAATGGAGTGGGTGTGCGATACATTAGTAATGTAAGAAAAATAAACCAGATGCCAGAGTGGGCAATGCATGTTCCTTTTTGTATAACATGCAACAACTGCCAAAGGAAAGGGAGGAAAAGGGCAGGAACGGGAACAGAAGACAGATCTCCCTAGAAGTACCACTGTACCAGTGATTATGACCAGAAATATACAGTTGTTTACATAATTAAGAAACAAAACTGAATCAAGAAAAAAACCAAAACAAAGCGGTTTCAAAAAGCAGAAAATAAACTAAAACAAATGAACCTGACCTTATGTTAGGTTGGTGGCATAATCACACGGAGAATTATTCCAAGTGACCTTGAAAGAGTGCTCTGATGATTTGACAGTATAGGAAGAGAAACAAGCACAAACAGTAGTTTAAACTCTCAGTGGGCTTGTTGCTATTATTGTTACTTTGGAAATATTACATATTATAGAATTTTAAAAAATTAGTTATTTCAGTGTATTAATGAGCACTCAAGAGAAGACAAAGGGAAGTAGTGAAAATTAATATTTAATATAAAATTGGAAATATTAATATGAAATTATGGCTTATTTTTCCTACACATTTCATTTCTCTGTCCACTGAGAAAGCCCAATAGTACTGATAATCCAATACTGATGACTACTCTGGCACCCAGATAAAGCACTTTTTAAGCCACCAAATAGATGGGACCAGTGCTCCTGGGAGAGGTGTATAGGCCTAAAGCAGGAGGTGCTCAGGACAAGCCTGTATATCTGACTAGTCCTGAAAGTAAGGACATTCTCTGAGATTACTAGGGTCATATGAAGGGGTTCCCTCTGGGTAAAAATAGGAGCCTGAGCAACAAAAAAGGAAAAACTATAATAGACTTTGACATTAAATATAACAAATTCATGAGTTTCTGCTGGTAGTGAAAAATAACTTTTCTTGGGGGTTGTTGGGTACCAGTTTCTTCTTATGAAAAAAAAACTCAGCTGTTAGTCTGCTTTTAATAACCACTTAACTAATGAAAATTCTGCTTTTATGGAGGAATTAAAGGTAATAAAAAAGAATGACATAATAATAAAAGGAATTAAAATAATCTACTAAGTAGTAGCTTGGTAACCTGGCATGGATGTGAGGAAAAGAATGCTTTGTCTGGCATGTCATGTTAATTATTATGACTACTATTTTTGAAGGGCCACTGAGGGAGCTGAGAAAGGGAGGCGAGCAGGGACATAGAAAAGGAAAATGGACTGCCAAGCACTGTAGAAGATGAGTCTGCTTCACAAAGATTTGGTGGTACAAACCCACAGACCTGGGTGAGTTGAATGTTCTGCAGGCAGACTGACAGGGAGGCGGGGTTGATTAACTCCACAGTTGGGCATAAGCTGATGTAACAGCTTGAGAGAGCCAAATCCTAACCACTAGACCACTAGGGATGACATAACAGTTTGAAAACATGCAACTCTGCCCATTAAGTGGTGGAATTTATTTCCCATCCCTGAACCTGGGCTGACCTGTGACTCAGTTGGACCAACAGCATGTGGTGGAAGTGAAGGTCTGTGAAGCCTGGAGCTCAGGTCTCAGCAGGCCCTGAGGGTTTTGTTCTCACTGTCTCAGAACCACGCCTAAGACTCCTAGGTAAGGAGGCAAGAAGGCCAGCACAGCTGGCTGGAGGGCAAGGCCAGTGGAGCAGAGAGGTGCCACACCCAGTGGCTAGCACTGACTCCAATCTTGTGAGGGAGGCCATAAAACCCTGACAGCCTACATGGCCTCATCTTATCATTTCTTCTTGCTTAGTGGGCAAGTCATTTAGCTATCTTCTGCCTCAGTTTTCTAATATAAAAAATGTTAGTAAAATTGATAGGGTTAGTGTGAGGATTAAATAATACATGTAAAAATTCACAGAAGAGTTGTTGTGCATGGATCATTTTATATTATTTAAAATAAAAAGGTGTCTCCTATATTTTACCGTGAACTATCTTCAGGATAACGTTGTCCTACTGCTTCTTGAAGTTGAACATTAAGAAAAGACACATTCTGCCAGGTTTCCTTTTCTCTTATTTTATCAAAAATTGATGTATAGAAGTCATACATGGTATCTCCACCTTCCATTAAGAAAAAATTTCTCATGGCCTGCAAGTACTCAACCAACCTAAATGGAGAGAAAATAAGCAACAGACAGATCTTAGAGTCATGAGACAGAATTCTGGATCAGTACCAGTTTTTATACCTTAATTTTAAAACAGGTTTACACTCTACATTTACTAAAAACAGAAACATTAACAACTTTTAAAGACTTTTTTTTTTTTGAAGATATGCTTTTTTTTTTTTAAAGATTTTATTTATTTGACAGAGAGAAACACAGCCAGAGAGGGAACACAAGCAGGGGGAGTGAGAGAGGGAGAAGCAGGCTTCCCGCCGAGCAGGGAGCCCGATGTGGGACTCGATCCCGGGTCTCCAGGATCATGACCTGAGCCGAAGGCAGTTGCCCAACCAACTGAGCCACCCAGGCGCCCCTAAAGACTTTTAAAATAACAAAAATAGTATATGATTGCCCTTAATAGTCAGAAAGAAATAAATTACTTTTCTCTAACATTGTAGAAGGATGGGAAATGTCAAAAAATATACAAACTAAAGTTAGTCCAAATCCTGCTATTCGTAGTGTATTTCTACTGTTAATATTTGGGGTATTTCTTTCCCATTTTTTCTTTGCATTAAAAAAATGTACGCCCCATCATATTATATATTCTGCTTTTTAAGCTTTAAGAACATTTTACATTATTTAAAACTCTGGATAGACATAATTTTTTATGCCATTATTTAAAGAATACTCGAGTCATTTGTTACTAAGAAATTTCATGTTCTTCCCTCTGACAGCAAACTTTCTGATGGGTACATAAAAAGCAATAAGCTTTTTATGTATTTATTTCAGGACAGAGTCTCAGATACAAAGGATTAAATTTTGCAATATAATGGTGTGAAACACTGATGGTTAGTTGATTCTCTCAAAAGGAAACTACTGAATATCCACTTCCTACTCTATTAAAATTAATAGTTAACTTGAAATACAGATTTTTAAAGTAATATCAACCGTTCTTAAAATACAATAAACTACTACTTCCAAAACTAAACTACTCCCCATGGGGTGCCTAGGTGGCTCAGTTGGTTAAGCGACTGCCTTCGGCTCCCGTCACGATCCCGGAGAGCTGGGATCGAGTCCCACATTGGGCTCCCTGCTCGGCGGGAAGCCTGCTTCTCCCTCTCACCCCCCCGCTTGTGTTCCCTCTCTGGCTATGTTTCTGTCAAATAAATAAAATCTTAAAAAACAAACAAACAAACAAACAAACAAACAAACAAACCTAAACTACTCCCTTTTACCTGTAATCTTTTTTTAGAGTTCGCATGAGGTTTCCACAGCACTCTAGGTATTGCTTATCAATATGAGGATAGAGGCAAGATCTCAGTGTTAACTCAAAAGTCTGGCACGTCACAGATTCTGATGATCTATCCACACATATATCTCCACCAGCAAACTTCTCATGAAAATCACTCTGTTCCAAATACAACCTTTAAGATAAAAATGTGAGTCTCTTTTTATGAGCTGCTGTCACCAGAATTCCCTTAATCAAAACTTCAGAGACCCATTTTTACATTTAGTGTTAAAATTACAAACTATTACAAAAAGAAACTCTTCCCCCGTCAAATATCCTTCAATGAAATAGCTTTTCAGCTACTTCTGTCCTAAGGTCAAGTACTGAGCAGGTCTTTTTAGCTACCCGGCCTCAAGCAGTGAATAATGGCCATTAGACAATAGGGTGCAATAATGACTCACTTCATTAGGCTACACACCTAAAAGCACCTTAGGCCCAAGATACATTTCAAGCAGAGAGAGAGTGTGAGTGTGAGTGTGTGTGTGTGTGTGTGTGTGTGTGTGTGTGTGTGTTTGCGTGTGTGTATGTATCTGATGCCTGCACATGACCCAGACTTTTAGAAATATCTTCTGTATGACTAATGGCAACTCCCAACAGATAAGAGGGGCACATGAAAGTCTATGGACTTTAACAAACAAGGAGGACAAATTGAAAGCAATGTCTTCTTCCCTTCCAATCATTGGGAAGGATAGGCTACAAAGGTCTTTAGTTTTAAGGGTGGAAAGCCCTACCTGGCAGAAATAAATGGTTACTAAATAGTAACTGCACAGATTCTGCTATTTCAATCATCCAAAATCTTGCAGGTATGTATCACCTTGCAAAGTTAATCGCCAGGAGTGGATCATGAACATCATCCAGTTCAAGATGCCTTTCAGCAATGGACTGCATCTTAATTAGGTTCTCTTTGGTCGCCTGCTGCTCAGTGAGGGACTGTGCGGTGGAATCTTCTCCATGTCGAAGACGAGACTGTACAGATTCCAGAAACAGGGTGTACAAGCTTTTTCTTTCTGCATCTGAAACATAAAGAAATATGTACAGTGAACTATGTTCTTTCTGGTAAATAACAGTAAGTAATGTAAAGAAATATTAAGTAGTTTTATCCTAATATAGCCTGGTATTTTTCCTTTGGCCTTTAAGAGTCTATCCATGTTTCTTTACTTCTATAGTACAGTACAACTAAGTAATTTTATATCCTGTTAGACAACTGTCAAGTTCATAAACATTCAAAGTATAAGCTAATTTTTCTCTGAACAGAGTAATACCCTAAGCAGAATGCTTAGAAGTTAAGTTATCATTATTTTGGGTGGCACTATGATAATATTAACAGAAGTCATAATGTCATTGGGGAAAATGCTTCTGGCAGTGGCCCTGGAAGCTCATTATATTTTATTATTCAGTCAAAAAGGAAATATTCTGCAAAGTAAAAATATTAGTTAAATACAATAATACAAAGTAATGTAACATTAAGATGATTTACAAATTAAAGTAACTTAATTATTAATTGTATATCATTAATATATTAATGTAATTATATATTATTAATAATATTAATATATCTTTCAAGTCTTTTTAGTCAGTTGATAAAACTTGAAGTATACTACTTAAATCATATCAAAAAAGGCCATAAATCATATCTAGATTTTCTCAAAATCTACTATCAAGTCTGAGTTGCTAAACCAACAAATTCCTGTCTACTAGGGTTTATACTTATGGTCCTCAACAGCTAAATGCTGTGCTTCATTAAGAAATGCCAGCAAACTATTTTTTAAAGGACCAGTTCTGGGGAACAGGACTAAGGAAAAACCATATGCAACTCAGTATCACTGCTATCACTGCCTTTGAAACACAGTGCTAAAAGTTTCCAGTGAGGACAATCTTTTTAATCAGGAGCAGTAATTTGATTAAGGTGATAATTTCTACAAAAATAAAAGGCTTTGATAATTTTCAAACTACAAAATAATTACTATCTATGTCAGGATAACAAGAGTAAAGAGAACAGTTGCCTAAATGCTGAGGGATCCGGGAAGAAGGAATCTGCTACCTCTGGCTGTGTCCTGGCCTGTCGTGCTCTCCACGCACTGCAGGTTCTTCAGCAGCTGCATTGATTTGCCAGCCATAATTATCTGCTTAAGAACAGGTTTGAGGAAGGACACCATGGTATGTTGTCCGCTGGACGGCCCCTGGTCACTGCCAGAACTTGCACTAGCATTATCACTCATTTTCTCTTCATTTTCTGTCTTTTCCGATACACTGTACAGTGTATAGGTTGCATACCAGAAGTCTCTGTGATTTACTGGAACATTTTTGTTTCTATAGAGATTCAAAAGAATTTTAATTTTCAACTTTTCTGCCATAAAAACAACAATATGTCTGTTCTAGCTGAGGCATGTTGCTCAGACATTCTAAAACACAGTAATATCAATTATTAGTAAAATGAAGCAATTTTCAGGTAAAATGGGGCATAGATTTTATTTGACTTCAGTTTAACATAGAGAAGTGGATAAATACTCTGAATGGCACAGGTAAAATTTAACTTAGTAGAAAGTTTATTGAATTGGAATTAAACACAGTATGGTTCTGTTGGTAAACACAGTATGATTACTTTGGTTCTCTTTAGAAGCAGAGTAAAAATTAACCTAGTTTGTCACTTCTTATAAAAGTAATCTCCAGACTTCTGCATCTTTTTTTCTACATAGATTTTTCTTTTTTTTTTAATGTAGGCTCATTAATGTGTGGACCCAGCATGGAGCCCAACATGGGGCTTGATCTCAAGATCCTGAGACCAAGACCTGAGCTGAAATCAACAGTTGGACACTTGACTGACTGAACCATCCAGGTGGCCCTCAACATAGATTAAAAAAAATAACAGATTTTATTTATTTATTTGTCAGAGAGAGAGTGAGGGAGCACACAAGCAGGGGGAACAGCAGTCAGGGGGAGAAGCTTAGCAGGGAGTCTGACAAAGGACTCTATCCGAGGACCTTGGGATCATGACCTGAGCAGAAGGCAGATGCTTAACCCAACTGAGCCACCCAGGCGTCCCTCCACATAGATTCTTAACTGCACTGCTTTTAACAATGAAACAATGCTCATTCATCACCCTGTAAGAACCACCAGAATCCCATTTTCACGAAAATTATCACGCAAAATCAATGAAAAACATTATAATGACAGACATGATTCAGTTAGAGAAGGCCTGCTAATTTATATGAGCACTGCATAAACAGGGTTACCTTTTCAGAGCTGTAAGGTCTTAATGTTCTTCTTTCTGTAAGTTAAATGGAGAGCTATCCATAAAAACCATACATCTAAACAGAGTGCATAATTTAAAATTGAGTTAAGAGAGTTCTATGTTGCAGTCTGTATGATTCTATTCAGAAAAACCAATTAACTGAAGGGGAAATCATAACAAATGAATTATGATTTTCTGTAATGGTTAAATACTATACTAAGAAGGTTAGTAACAACAACCAAAAAACCCTAACTAATTTGGAGAAATAAATATATTAGAGGAATATTTTGTAATATTTTCATATCTTTTATCCTACTGATAATTTATAATGGGAATTAGTTGAAGCCATGTGACATCACCTAAATTCATTTTATGGAAAGCAATGTGCCTTTCATAGTACCAGCCAACCATAAACACACTACCATTTAAAAAACAGAATTTGTGGGGTGCCTGGGTGGCTCAGTCATTAAGCGTCTGCCTTCAACTCAGGTCATGATCCCAGAGTCCCAGGATTGAGCCTTGCACTGGGCTCCCTGCTCCACCCTCTCTCATTCTCCCTGCTTGTGTTCCCTCTCTAGCTGTGTTTCCTCTGTCAAATAAATAAAATCTTAAAAAAAACCCAAAAACCAAAAAAACCGAATTTGCTAAGAAAAGCTGTAAACTGACATAAAACTTGGGAACATATTTTTTTGGTGTCTGACATCTCCTATAAAAATGCAAAAGAACTTGTTATGGTAAAAACACAGCTCTGTCACTCACACTGGTCTCCCTCAGTATCACCTGAACTAACAAAAGTACATGATTTTCTTGTGAGAGAAAAGAGGTACAAGCAGCGCCCCACATCTCCCAAGCTGTGTGTGGGACCTGACCTCTGGATGATGAACTCCCTAGCGCAGTCACATAGGTGCCCATGCACGATCCACTCATCCACAATCTGCAGGTAGGGTCGCACTGTTTCCACCCACAGAGAGAATAGCAGCGAGACCTGAGGACAGAGTGTGCAAAGTCAATTCTCAGAACTCCCTTGTCTCTGGATAAAATGAAGTCCAAACATTTCAGAAATACTTTTTTTTTTTTAAAAAAAGAGAGGGACAGAAAGAAAGAGAGCATGCGCATGAGGGGGCAGGTACCAAGAGGGAGAGAGAACCTTGAGCAGGCTCCATGGCCAGCATAGAGCCTGAAGGGGTAGGGGGCTTGATCTCACAACCTGATATTATGACCTGAGCCAAAATCAAGTCAGATGCTTGACCAGCTGAGCCACCCAGGTGACCCTCTGATACACCTTTTAAAAAGTGATTGGGGGAAAAAGAAAAGTGATTGGATTTGTTTTTTAAAACAAAGAAATTAAAAATCTGAAACATACCCTATAAAATCCTTATGAAAACTCAACTAATTATGAGATGACCACATTGTCTGTAGTCCATACCAGGACTCTCTTGAGAGTGAAAATCAAAGAGGGACAATAGTTCTAAGCTGGATCATACAAATTCAGGTACAGCTATCCTATCTAATGTATGCTATTAGCAAAATGTCCATTAAGAATGAGGAAATGATCTTATTCCACTATAGTTCCCAGTAAGAAAAAAACTGCATAGCTGAAAGAAATCAACCTGTTTTGTACTGAAATACAATACCAAAATGGTGAGAAAATGAAGTTACATCAACAAAGTAGGAAACAGACCTAAAATGTGTATCCAAATAAACATGCAGCTTTCTACATTATAGTTTCTTACATTCTTTTTAAATTGTGGCAAAAAAAAGTAACACAAAAATATACTATCTTAAGCATTTTTAAATGTACAATTCAGTAGTGTTAAGTATATATTATTGTGAAAACAGATCTCTGGCACCATGATGTGAAACTGAAACTCTGTACCTATTAAACATCTTCCTTTTTCTCCTCTTCCCAATCTGTGGCAGTACCAGTCTTTCTGTTTCTATGAATTTGACTACTCTAGATACCTTATATAACAGATTTGTATTTTTATTAAAAAAAGAGCTGTTGCAAATATCTATATCAGTCAGCTGGGTATTTTCACATCTTGTTTTTATGTTTTGCTTTGACCTTGTTGCATCCTCCCTATGATCTCTGTGATTAAAGCCACGAAGCCGGTTTCTCATGTAGCCTTGAATTTAGAAGCTAATTTAAAAACTCTCAAAAGCTGTCTGACACGGCATGATGTAAGCACCATTTTACGAAGAGCTCTAATAGTCTATCCACTACTTCTCTGGCTGAACAGAATGGAGTCATACAACTGAGGATGAAGGTCTTACATACTGTTTGCTCAGAGGCTTCTCCAACATTGTCATATTCAAGAATGGCCTTGTACAGTGTGTTAAGCAGGTGAGATGCCCGAACAACATTTCGAGTGTCAGGTGGAACTTCTGCTACTCCCGTACTAAATACTTTATGCAGAACCTTGAGCTGAGCCAGTCGAGGTGACAACTTGTCCACCACAATTGCAAGAGTTATTGTAGTGTCTGCAAAATATTAAGAAATCAAACTTATTACCAAGGAGGAATATCTGCATTGAGAATGTGATATAAATGCTAAGTCCCTTATGGAAAGACATGGCAAACTGGAGGGTGGTAGGTTTTAATCTCATAAGGAGGTAATTTCCCTGAGAAAGAAAAAACAGTTTAGAAGAAAAATAATGTGTAAAGGAACTGACACTTAAGGGGAGAGGAAATAAAAGTGATTCTTAAACATATAGAGATATTCAACCTCAATTTTAGTAAAAGAAAACAAATTAAAACTACACTGGGCAATGGGGCACCTGAGTGGCTCAGATGGTTAAGCGTCTGCCTTCAGCTCGGGTCATGATCCCAGGTTCCTGGGATCGAGTTCCGCATTGGGATCCCTGCTCAGGAGGCAGCCTGCTTCTCTCTCTGTCTCTCTTGGTCTGTCTGTCTCTCATGAATCAATAAATAAAATCTTAAAAAAAAAACTACACTGGGCAAACAAAAAACAGACTTCAGTGGGCTACTTTATTAGTGAAGGGGTGGTTCACTATAAAGCGGAGAAAGAACAAGTTTTTTCATGGGGATGGCAGAACTCTGTATCCTGAAGATGGAGGAGGATATACAAATAAATACATGTGAAAAAGTGTCATAGAACTGCACATAAAAGTATTACTTCCCTCCCCACAAAAAAGCAAGTACCTGTAAAACTGGTGAAGCTCATATCAGGTCTGCAAACCAATTAATGTATCGTGCCAATGTCAATTTCCTAGTTTGGATAACATAATTATGTTAAGGTGGGAATTATTGGGGGAAAGTTAGGTGACAGGAACCTGGGACTTCTGAGTACTATTTTTTGTAGTACTTGAAAATCAAAGTAGAGGACAGGGGGAAGCTGACACTGGTTAACATTTTATACTTGTGTGATAACATACTGCTGATAACACATCGTTTGTTGTCAAGAGTGTGAGGAAACATATTCACATACATTGTTGGCAACTATTCTCTATGGAGAACCATGTGGCAATATGTATCAAAATCACACATGCCATCACACACACTTATCATATGCTATCATGTAACAAAGGAATTCCATTAAGCATTTATGCTATAGGGATGAGAAAAGATGGAGGAGGACTAGGGGATCCGATTTCAACTGGTGCCCTGAATTTAGCTCGGTATCTACCAAATGATTCTCAACACCCATGAAATTAGCCTCACATGTAAAAATATGTATCTAGATCTCTACATACAGAATATCTCCCATGGTCTCGAGGTATGAAGCAGGAGGCCACAATTATGTGTATAGATATTGGAAGATAAATAGAAGGGGGAGGGCTATACCACCAGAGTGCAAAAGCCTTCCATGCGCTGGGGCCCAGGCACAGACTTGCAGACCAGTAGTGGTAGGGAAAGGACTTTAGTGCAGCCCCCAGACAGGGTCCAGGAGCTGTACGTGCATGCACACAAACCTGGGTGGCCTATGGTTTTAGAAGCACCAAGGGCAGAGATGGGCCCGGGCCTGGGTTCCACTGCTGGGAGTGTTGCTGTGGGATGTACAACTGAAGAGGCTGTGGTTTTGAGCAGCACAAACAGAAAGGGAGAGAGTGTGGCCTAACACACTGCAGGATCTCTGTTCTGAGACAGAGGTTTGGATGAGATCACTTATGCTCTGGCTCTTGGAAGACATGTGGAAAGCCGCCAAGGAAAGCCACCAGAGAACAAAAGGCCCCCAAAAAACGTTTTCACTGAGGGTCCTCCTCACTGAAAGGAGGCGAGTCTGCCTAAGCACAGCTGCCTGAATGACAGCATGGCAGACCTCCCCTCTCCCCCCAGAAGACAGCTGGAAGAATAAGATGACGACAGCCTTAAGGTCCCTATAAAACAGGTGCATCTTGCTTGTGTTGTGGTTAATACTTTAGACTCTGTACATTCCCACAACCAACCCCAAATGAATGACTAAGAGGAGGAACCCCCAACAGAGAAAAGAATCAGGCTGTGGCCTCTGCCACAGACCAAATGGATATGGATATAAGCAAGATGTCAGAAATAGACTTCACAGTAACAACTATGAAGTCAATATCTAGCCTTGAGAAAATATTAGTGACATATAGACTCTTTAATGAGATCTAATCAGGCCGAACTTAAAATGCTATGAATGAGATGCACTCCAAACTGGATATTCTGACTGCCAGGGTAAGCGAGACAGAAGAACAACTTAGTGAGTTAGCAGGTAAGATGATAGAAAAGAATGAAACCAAGGAGCCATGGGAAAAACAAATTAAAGCCCAACAGATCAGACTAAAAGAGATAAATGATGCAGTGATTTGTTCCAACATCAGAAGTATTGGGATTCCTGAGGGAGTGGAGTGGGGGAGAGGTGTAGAAGATATATTTGAGTAAATCTTAGCTGAGAACTTCCCTAATCTGGAGAAGAAACAGCATTCTTATCCAAGAAGCAGAGAGGAACCCCCCCCAAGATCAATGCGAACAGACTGACTGCCTAACATATCTGTACGATTTGTAAATCTTGGATCCAAGGAAACAATTTTGAAAGTGGGTAGGGGAAAGAGACTTCTTATGTACACAGGGTGGAACATCAGGATAATGTCAGACCTGTTCACAGAGATCTTGCAAGCCACAAAGAGCTGGCAAAACATATACAGGGTTCTAAATGAGAACAGGCAGCCAAGAATACTTTATCCACCAAGGCTATCATTCAGAGTGGAGGCTATCATTCAGAATGATGGAAAGATAAGGAGCTTACAAGACTGGCAGAAACTGAAAGAATATGTGACTATCAAGCCAGCCCTGCAAGAAATATTAAAGGGGGGAGGGGTCCTACAAAAGAGGGACCCCTCCCTAGAGTAACAAAGACCAAATTTATAGAGACAATCTATAGAAACAAGGACTTCATAGAAAACATGAAGGCAATAAAATCATATCTTTCAGTAATCACTCTCAATGTGAACAGCCTAAATGCTCCCATGAAATGCCAGAGGGTTACAGACTGGATAAAATAGGACCCATCCAAATGCTCTATATAAGAGACTCATTTTGAACCTAAAGACATATCCAGACTGAAAGTGAAGGGATAGAGAAACATCTTTCATGCCAACAGACCACAAAAGATAGGTGGGGTAGCAATTTTCATATCAAATTAGATTTTAAGTTAAAGACTGTAGTAAGAGATATAGAAGGACACTATATCAATCCTAGAGGGTCTCTCTAACAAGAAGATTTAACAATTGTAAATATCTATGCCCCCAACACGGGGGCAGGTGACTACATAAGCCAACTGTTAACCAAAATAAATAAAAATATTGATAATAATAGTTTAATAGTAGGAGATCTCAACATTCCACTCTCAGCAAAGGAAAGACCATCTAAGCTTAAGAACAACAAAGAAACAAGAACTTTGAATGACATACTGGGCCAGATGGACTTCACAGATATATACAGAACATTCCACCCTAAAACAACAGAAAACTCATTTTTCTCGAACACACATGAAAACTTTCTCTAGAATGGAGCACATACTACGTCACAAATCTGGTCTCAACCAATACCAAAAGACTGAGATTATCCCCTCCATATTTTTAGACCACAATGCTTTGAAACTGGAACTCAATCACAAGAAAAAATATGGAAGGGATTCAAACACTTGGAAACTAAAGTCCATCATGCTTTAACAATTTTTGGGTCAACCAGGAAATTAAAGAAGAACTAAAACAGTTCACGAAAACCAATGAGTACACCACCACATCAGTCTAAAACCTATGGGATATGGCAAAGGTGGTCCTAAGGGGGGAAATACATGGGCATCTAAGTCTCACTCAAAAAAAAAAAAAAAAAGAAAAATCCCCAATACACAAACTCTCTTTAAGTACACCTTAAAGAACTGTAAGAAGAACAACAAATAAATCCTAAGCCACCCATAAGAAGAGATATAATTAAGATTAGAGCAGAGATCAATAAATTAGAAACCAGAAATACAGGAGAACACATCAATGAGACTAGAAACTGATTCTCTGAAAGATAAAATTCATAAACCACCGGCCAAATTTATCCAAAAGAAAAGAGAAAGGATCCAAATTAATAAAATTATGAATGACAGGGGAGAAATCACAACTAACACAAAGGAAACAGAAACAATTATTAGAAATTATTATCTGGGTGCCTAGGTGGCTCAGTCATTAAGTGTCTGCCAATGGCTCGGGTCACAATCCCAGAGCCCCTGGGATTCGAGCCCCGCATCAGGCTCCCTGCTTGGCAGGAAGCCTGCTTCTCCCTCTCTCACTCCCCCCAGTTGTGTTCCCCCTCTAGCTGTGTTTCTGTCAAATAAATAAATAAAATCTTAAAAAAAAAAAAACCCAAACCAAGAAATCATCAACAACTATATGCCAATAAATTAAGCAACCTAGAAGAAATGGATGCCTTCCTTGAAACCTATAAACTACCAAGACTGAAACAGGAAGAAATGGACAATCTGAATAGACCAATAACTAGTAACGAAATTAAAGCAGTGATCAAAAACCTCCCAAAATATAAGAGTCCAGGACCTGATGA
Source organism: Spilogale gracilis (assembly GCA_004023965.1). Lineage (NCBI taxonomy): Eukaryota > Metazoa > Chordata > Mammalia > Carnivora > Mephitidae > Spilogale > Spilogale gracilis. The sequence goes on from PITA01025012.1 coordinate 23,461, forward strand.
ATTCCCTGGGGAATTCTACCACATGCTTAAAGAAGAAATAATACCTACTCTATTGAACCTGTTTCAAAAAAAAAGAAACAGAAGGAAAACCTCCAAACTTGTTCTATGAGGCCAGCACTACCCTGATCCCAAAACCAGGAAAAGAACCCATCAAAAAGGAGAATTACAGACTAATATTGCTGATGGACATGGATGACAAAATACTCAGTAAGATCCTAGCCAACAGAATCCAACAGTACATTAAAAGGATTATTCACCACGACCAAGTGGGATTTATTTCTGGGATGCAAGGGTGGTTCAACATTTGAAAATCAATCATTGTGACAGAACACATTAATAAGAGAAGACACAAGAGCCATATGATACTTTCAATTGATGGAGAAAAAGCATTTGACAAAATACACCATCCTTTCCTGATTAAAACTGTTCAGATTTTAGAGACCAGGGAACAGTCTTCAAATTCATAAAAACCATCTGGTCCACAGCCAATATCATTCTCAAATGGGTAAAAGCTGAGACCCTTTCCATTAAGTCAGGAATATGACAAGGAAGCCCATTCTCGCCACTATTGTACAACAAAGTACTAGAAGTCTTAACAACAGCAATCAGACAACAAAAAGAAATATAAGGTATTCATATTGGCAAAGAAGTCAAACTCTTTCTCCTCATAGATGACATGATACTTTATGTGGAAAACCCAAAAGACTGCCCCCAATTTACTAGAACTTATATAACAATTCAGGAATGTGGCAGGACACAAAATTAATGCACAGAACTCAGTTGCTTTTTTACACACAAACAATGCAACTGTAGAAAGAGAAATTAGAGAATCGATTCCATTTACAATAGCACCAAAAATCGTAAGATACCTAGGAATAAACCTAATGAAAGAGGTAAAGGATCTATACTCTAGAAACTACAGAAAAATTATGAAAGAAATTAAGGAAGACAAAAAAGTGGACTGGGGGGTCTCCATTTCAACCACTGCCTGATTTCAAGCCATATTACAAAGCTATGATCACGACAGTATTGGCACAAAAACAGACATGTAGATCAATGAAACAGAATAGAGATGAGATCTGGACCCTCAACTCTATGGTCTACTAATCTTTGACAAAGCAGGAAAAAATATCCAATGGGAAAAAACACAGTCTCTTCAATAAACGGTGCTGGGAAAAGTGGAAAGCTATATACAAAAGAATGAAATTCAACCATTCTCTTACACCATACAGAGATAAACTAAATGGATGAAAAACCTCAATGTGAGACAGAAATCCATCAAAATCCTGTAGGAGAACATAGCAGTAACCTCTTCGACTCAGTCACAGCAACTTCTTTCAAGACATGTGTCCAAAGGCAAAGGAAACAACAGCAAAAATGAACAAGTTAAAAAGTTCTGCAGAGCAAAGGAAACAGTCACCAAAACAAAGAGGCAACCCACAGAATGGGAGAAGATATTTACAAATGACACTACTGATAACGGGCTGGTATCCAACATCTATAAAGAACTTCTCAAACTCAACAACCCCCCAAAAAAATAATCCAGTCAAGAAATGGGCAGAAGACATGAACAGACACTTCTCCAAAGAAGACATACAAATGTGGCTCTCTGCTCAGCAGGGAGCCTGCTTCCTCCTCTCTCTGCCTGCCTCTCTGCCTAGTTGTGATCTCTCTCTGTCAAATAAATAAATACAATGTTTATAAAAAAAAA
>PITA01025013.1:0-25151 GCA_004023965.1 Spilogale gracilis
AAAACTTTATTTATTTTCTTTTTTGCTCTGCCACTAATTAATTGGGATGACAGTTCATGGTTTTCCCCATATTTGATTAAGAGTGTGCTACTAGATTACTTTTGCATCTCTTCCATCTCTAAATGACATGATTCTAGTCCAGACCTCATATTATCAATAAATACACTTAGGTCAGAGAAAATAAGGTGACGTGCCAAAGGAAAGTATGATACTGAGAGATGCAAGATTGAGGTCATCTAATTCACTATCCTTTCCATTACCTCTTAACATTTGCTACAGTTAGAAACACTGAGCTACACCCAGGTTCCAATTCATGGAGGAATAACTCACCCAGAGAAACAGATAGCTGGTTAGAATGTAAGATCAGTGGATGAAACAGGTTTGTTTTTTTTGTTTTTTTTTTTTTCTGTCTGGCTTTGGTTTGCTAAGTGTCTTTTATCTTCTGTCTTTAACTGTTGCCTTTTTTGGCCTTTGAATCTGAAGTGATCCCAGGGCAATCTTCAGACCTGTCCCTAGAGAGTTCATTACATGTCTAAAACTCAGCTCTGTTTTGGAGCAGTAATGTATCCCTTTCCTGAGCACAAAGACAGAAAGCACTGTTAACTGCCCAAGAAGTTATTTTCAAGGAATGAAAACCAGGAAATCTAAAAGTATAGGTCACATTCAGATCATGGTAAATCTGAGATCATTAGGAATGTGAGGGGAAAAAGGTTCTAAGAGATAGGAGTGTCTGGGTGGCAGTTGGTTGGGTGTCTGCCTTCAGCAGAGGTCATGATCTCAAGGTCCTGGGATCCAGCCCCATGTGGGGCTCTGCACCCAGTGGGGAGTCTGCTTGTCCTTCTGTTCCTCCCCACCGCCTCGCTCATACATAAAATCTTTTTTGTTTTTTCTTAAGAGTCTATTTATATATTTGACAGAGAGAAACACAGCTAGAGAGGGAACACAAGCAGAGGGAGTGAGAGAGGGAGAAGCAGGCTTCCTGCCCAGCAGGGAGCCCAATGCAGAGCTGGATTCCAGGATTCTGGAATCGTGACCTGAGGTGAAGGCAGATGCTTAACAACTGAGCCACCCAGGCGCCCCCTAAATAAATAAAATCTCTTTTTAAAAAAATCTAAGAAATGAAAAATTTATAGACTGAAGAGGGAAAAGAGCAATTTAGTTCACTTTCTGGGCTGTGGCTAGACTTGGGCCTTAAGAGAACAGAAGATGCTTATCTTTATAAATACAATGTTACTACAGCTGAAACTCATACCATGCAAAATCATGTTGGAAAACTTAATTTCTTTACTCTGTCAACTTAGACATAAAATAGCCAGTTTTTTAACTAGCAAATGAGTTTATTTGGGAATAGCGGAGGAATTGCAAGTTGGGACAAGCAAACTATGGCAAACCATGGACAAGTTCGAAGAGGCAGAGGAAAGGTCGGCTATTATTAATTTAGGAGAAAGTTGGGGAGGGTTGTTTTGAACAAAAGTTTGTGGAGAAGTACAAGAGTCCAAGGCTGTGACGGTTTCTCGTTGGTTGCAAGTGGAGTGTGTTGTTGCTGTCAGGGAGAGATCGTCCCTCTTTTTCTTAAATGCAGGAAACAGAATTGCTATGTGAGGTGTCCTCCCTTGTCAACGTAAGAATCTTTTTTGTCCCATGCAGCCTGCATGTTTGTTAATGTGCTATTTATTACACTTAAGTTGATGTAACACTGCATTGTGTAAATGAAATTTGCCGAGGGTAGAATTTCAATGTTCACAACAACAACAACAACAATAAAAACAACAGTAACAACAACAAAGTAAATATGTAAGTTGATGGGTGTGCATTAATTTGATGGGCAAAATCTGTTCACAATGTATGCATATATCAAATCATATTGTATATCATATTATATTTGCAATTTTATTTGCAGATTATACCTCCAGAAAGTTAGAAAAATGTAAAAAAAAATATTATTTTAGAAGAGGTTGGACTAGGAATGAGCCAACTCCCTAACTCCAACCACCAGGTGATGATATTTCAGTTGTTGATTCTATGATCAGACTTCTGGGATTGTGTAGACAATCTAGGACTGTATGTCTCAGAAAAAGATTTTAATTCTACATGCTCAATATTCACTGTAAGTAAAAGGGATGGATAAAAATATTTCCTAATCTTTTGCTTCCTTAGTTTTTCATTTTTTTTCCCTACCAGACCTGTGATCAGTAAGTTTCTCCACAAATTTGGCTTTAAAGTGTATTGCATTTGTTTTCTTTTCTACTCACCTTTTAAAATCTCTTCCACAATATAATCTTTATTTTTTTCTCCACAATATCTTTTTCTTCTTTAATTTTCTTTCATTTTCTCTTTATGAATTATTTTATGGTCAGCTCCCCATCAACTGTCTTTTCTTCTGTATCTTCAAGCATTGCCTCTCTATTTGTTCTTTCTTTAAACAAGCAAACATGTTCAAGTCTTATATAAAAAAATAACCTCTTTGGAAACTAAAAGAACTCCAGAGAACTCCCTCTCAGCCTTTTCCCCAAAGCAAAGCTTTCATCACCCAGTTGCTCTTGTTTTTATCACAGCATCATATTGTTTCCTTTCTCTCTATTATATATCCTACCTCACTTTGTTGAGGGCACCCACGTTTGTAATTAACAACCCTAAGCAAGTACTTTTTTGTCTCCAGTGGAATTAGCATGTTCATAATTTTTTACATGATGAACACCTAACTTTGAAATTATTTACTATGCTGATTTTATGCCAACATTGTCAAATACTTCACTTCTTAATTCTCTCACTATTCCTTTGTTTGTGGATTAATTTAAAAATGTATGTTAAGTTTGAGTAGTTCTTTATAGATCTTGGATACCAGCCCTTTGTCCAAGGTGCCCATCAACAGGTGAATGGATAAAGAAGATGTGGTACATATACACAATGGAATACTATGCCTCCATCAGAAAGGATGAATATCCAACTTTTTGTAGCACATGGACTGGCCTGGAAGAGATTATGCTGAGTGAAATAAGAAGAGAAAGTCAAGTATGGCATGGTTTCACTTACTTGTGGTGCATGAGGGGTAACCTGGAGGACAGCGGGAGAAGGAAAGTAAATGTGAAGCAGGGTAATCCAGGGAGAAAAACGAAACAACAGAGACTTTGGACACAGAAACAAACTGAGGGACTTGGAGGGAGGGGGGTAGAGGGACGGGAGAGCCTGGTGGTGGGCACTGGGGACACCTAAAGCGTGGAGCACTGGATGTGGGGAATAGGGAATGAATCTTGGAACACTGGAAAAAAAATTTAAGTAACAATAAATAAATAAATAAATAAATAAATAAATAAATAAATAAAATATATGTTAGTTTCCCCTAGGGATGAGGGTTAAAACTGTAGGAATAATTCCTCTCGATTGCTCTCTTTCTGAATGTGTTTGTGTGTGTATATACACATGAGTATATAAGAATATACATAGGGATTATAGAGCAAGTGGGTTGCAAGACAGTGCTCCAGTTTAGGGTTAAGTATTGGCCTCATGGATATTGGGGAAGGGGAGGGTGTTGCAGTCAAGAAAAAGAGAAAATGCAAAGACATTGAGGTTGAACATGTCATGCATCTTTGAGCAGCTGTAAGGACGCTTGGGTAACTAGAAAGGAATAAGCAAGGGGGATTCACCTATAAAAGATAATTTCTGAGAGATAAGAGTGATAGAGAATACATGCTCTGTAGCAATTTTAAGACTTGGGCTCTCACTAAAAAAGAGAAGAAGAAGAAGAAGAAGAAGAAGAAGAAGAAGGAGGAGGAGGAGGAGGAGGAGGAGGAGGAGGAGGAGGAAGAGGAGGAGGAAGAGGAGGAGGAGGAGGAGGAGGAGAAGGAGAAGGAGAAGAAGAGAAGAAGAAGAAGAGAAGAAGAAGAAGAAAGAGGAGGAGGAGGAGAAGAAGAAAAAGAAAAAGAAAAAAGAGAGGAATCTGGGAATCTAGGTTGGTTTTCTGGCAGAGAAATGTTAATGTTCTGAACTGTACTTAAGTAAGGTGCCTGGCTATTCCTTTCATAATTGGCATAAATGGAAAATATTGAGACAAGGAGCCACTTATAATCTGTATCAATCAACACAGACTAATGTTCTAGTAACATAAACTCCCTAAATCTCAGGAACTCATAACAACAAGAGTATATTTCTCACTTATATGTCCATTTTGCCATCTTGATCTGGGGCTTAGGCTGAAGATGGAGCCCCTTTGTGAACCACTTCTGTTGTTGTGTCACTGGAGAAAGAGACGTTGTGAAAATAAATGATGAATTTTAAATCATTAGTTCACAAAGGACATAAGTCTCTCCATTTACATCTCCTTGGCAAATGGAAGTCATATGATGGATATTAATGTGATTAATGTAGAACAATAATGCTCACATAGGGAGAGGACTGATATGGATGACATTATTAGGAAAGTTTAGTAAATATTAGGAACTGATAATACAGTCTACTACACTGTGACTGCATGCAAATGTCCAGAGAAAATGAATGGTTTGTAGCCAGTAGTTAGTAAATAAGGTGACAAGAAGGACTTATTCTAGCTATCTCATTAGGAACCCAACACACTAAGAGATTTAACCAGGAAAAAAAAAAAATCTGCATCGATGCATGCAGAAAAGAATTTTTAAAAGTTCTATATGCAACCTTTATTTAAAACATAAATATCCAATATGATCTCTCTGATATGAGGAATTTGAGAGGCAGGGCAGGGGCTTGTGGGGTGTAGGGAGGGAAAGAAATGAAACAAGATGGGACTGGGGATGGAGAAAAACCATAAGAGGCTCTCAGGAAACAAACTGAGGGTTGCTGGGGGCTGGGGGAGAAGGGATAGGGTGTCTGGGTTATGGAAAAAGTAAAAATACATACATATATACATACATAAATATCCAGTCATGAGAAAAACAGAAATATCACTCACATCCGCCCACATGTCTCATTTTCGTAGTGGATAGCCAATTAGAAAATATAGCTGGCCTATAGCCCCTTGCACCCCAGCTCTTAAAAATACCTCAGCTTTGATTTCAGGAGAGCTGAATATTTATACTTGGCCTGAGCATTCTTACCCTATTGCTGACAACAATAACAGAATAAGACGTGCTTCTGTTTGCTCATCCTGCCATTTGGTATTGGTTTTTTTTCCCTTTTTAGCAGATGTCGAAGAGAGTATTTAATTGCTCTGTAGGTGAGGACTACTGAGAGCACTCACACTCACTGAAGAGAAATGGCGGACTGGCCCTGCTAGCCTATTGCATTCCCAGCACAGAAACCAACAACTTTATTGTTGCCATGTAGGTTGTGCTGACTGAGATTGATTGTGTCTCAACTCCAAGTTCGCTTTTTGCCTTCTTGGTAGAAATGTACCTTGGCCCTCTGAGTAGTTTTTCCTCTGAGGGGTGCAATGCTAAATTTTGTCAGTGGAAGGCACTGGTGAGGAATGCAAGAGGCGAGGGTTTTGCTTCCTGGTTCCCATGTGGTCAGTCCACAGACTGAATGCAGTTTGTGTGCCATCTCTAGTCTACAGTGGGCTCCTGCAGTTCTTGCAAATTTTCCAGGGCCCAAGTGGTGCCATAAATAAAGCAGGCAGCACCCAGTGGCCAGCAGTTTCCTCAGAACCCACCACAGTTTTTCATGGCATCCTAGAAGGTGGATTTCTGGCAGTTCCACTGGGGCAGTATCACAGTCACTTTTCAGTGATCCAAGGCTGTTCTTTCTCTAGTGAGGTCTGGTTTATAGACTTGAGCTTTATAGTTTTTTCTTTAATGCTAGATCTATTATTTATCTTAAGTTAATTTTGTTATGGAATATAAGGTAGTCATCAAAGTTCATTTTCTCATACAATTATTTAGTTGTTCTAGCTCTCCATTTCAGGAAAAATTTCCAATTCCCATTACATGGCTTAGACATCATCTTCAAAAATCAATTGATCCTTTAGGTATGACTTTATCTCAGTATTTCATAGGTAACACAGAAACAGAATGACTATCAATCTCATTTTTAACTGAATAAATAGAAACACAGAACATCAAAATATGTGGCATAGCAAAAAGCAATGGTTAAAAATAAATCCATACTTGACAATGCATATATTCCAAAAGGGAAAGTTTGGAAACCAATAATCAAAGCTTCCCTATGAAGAAGTAGAAAGAACTGTAAATTAAACACAAAGAGAGTAAAAGAAAGGGAATAATAATGGTTAGATTAGAAGTCAAATGCATTATAGAATGAGAACAAGTATCATTGTTACTATAGATACCTTTTATGTCAACCTGACAATGAAAATAAAAGCTTTAAGATAGAGCATGCGAATCCCCAACAATGAACAAACAGAGTCTAAACTCTCTCCATCTCTAAGAAATGAAAGTATTCTCTCATGACCATAAACATTTGATAGATCACTGGTGAGATATATGACTCAGAAGAAAAATCTGTGCCACACGCTTACGGATTACCTTGTTTTTTGCACCATAGATAATAGGGTTGAGTGCAGGTGGCACAAGGAGGTAGATGGTAGACAGAAGAATGTGGGTAGGGGGAGCAACATGTCCAAAACGGTGGCTGAAGAAGGAGAAGAAAGCAAGAATATAAAACTCAAGAAAAACAAAAATATGAGCTGTGCATGTGTTAAATGCTTTGAGCCGTGCTTCCTTTTGGTGTAGACGTAAAACAGCCTGGAAAATAAGGATATAGGAAATGAGGATAAAAATCATGTCAAATCCCAGTATGGTAAAACCCACAAAAAGACCACATATTTTATTGACTTGGACATCTTCTGCAGCTAACTTGACCACAGCCATGTGCTCACAGTAAGAGTGGGCAATTACAATGGAATGAAAAACATGCAATCTTTTGATTAGAATGGGTAACAGGCCAACCAGCACTGTAGCTCGGATTGCCACTATAACTATCATGTGACCCAAAATGGAAGGTGTGAGGATGGATGTGTGTCTCAGTGGATCACAGATGGCAATGTAGCGGTCAAAAGCCATGGCCAATAGGATGCCAGACTCCATGCACTGCAAGGCATGAATGAAGAAGAGCTGAGCTAGGCAGGTGTCAAAGGCCATGGAGCGAGATTCGAACCAGAAGATGGCCAACATCTTGGGAGCAATTGCTGCACAGAGTCCTATGTCAGTAGCTGCCAAGACTGCCAGGAAGATGTACATGGGCTGATGTAGGCTGCGTTCTGCAGGGATGATGATCAGTAAAATGATGTTTCCCAGAAGAGCCACTAGGCAAACAGCAAAGAAAGGAAACCCGATCCAAAACTGCACATGTTCTAGTCCAGGAATTCCAATCAAGATTATGGTTCTGGGGTTCAAATATGAAGTATTGATGGATGCCATAGAGGTTGGTATTCTGTCTTCTTGCTGTGGATTCTGACACCTGCAGAAGAAAATCTGAATGAGAAGGGAAAAGGCTTTATCCCTCACTATCATTCAGCCATTATCATTCAACCATACTGTACATTGAACAAGAAAGTTCAGTTCTTTGGATGGCAGTTTGGCCAGAATGTTCTGGTGAAATTCTGTAATACATACTAGAATGGCAGAAGCAAACGATCCTGCAGATCTTAACCAGAGCTAAAAAATTAGAAAATTTTGGGATCCCTGCCTTAGCCTTTGTGGAAATGGAAACCATGAAACTGAGAACATTGATTTTTGTCATCTTTCTCGAGTTCTAGCCTAGTTTGCTTGAAAAACCACCATTAGGTGTTCCTTCTTTACCTAGATGCCAACCCAGTTTCATTGCAGTTGAAATTCTCCTAGTCCTGATGTCCTAGAAGGAATCTTATTTCTGTCACTGCATGTGCATTAGATTATAATCCTATGGGAGGCTTCAGTATTAACCACATTACTCCTAGTGCCAGAGGGGGAGTTACTTATCTCCGAGGTGTTGGCATTTGTTCTCAAAGAGTTTTGCTATTAGAACGGTTTGTCTTTCTTATATTAACTCATTCCTTTATCAAAATACTGAACAATCTATTGTTTTTCAAAGCACTAAATGTAGCCTTTAGAAGAAATTTGAAGAGGGTGGTCATCTTTTATATACAATCAGCTGAAATTAGTTCTCTAAATAATTAATGCTCACTTATTTAGGGTAGATTTGTGGAATAGGGAGTATGAAATAGGCTATTTTATGGGGGCTTAGAACAAAGAATAAAAGGAGAAAGAAGGAGAAAAAAATGAATGCAGAGTTACCAAATTCAAGAAGAGTGTATAATTTAAAATAGAATTATGTATTAAAAAAAAACAATCTGGCTAGTTTAGACCTACTCTGAAGCTAGGTTACCATAATTATGATTTTTCCCAGTGGTTAAAGATCAGCAGATCACTACACTCCTTCCGCTCTAGGTAAGAATACATATCCTGTTTTGCATAGTAGCCTCCCTACTTTTGCTTTTTAATAACTTTATACTATACTGTGAGTGATTAGCTGTGGTTTGGATCCTGAAGCACCAATGCCCAGCTCTTAATACCTCCCTAGTTCTACAGTCTTTCCAGATTTTGACTCACTTTCCTTCCAGGTGAATTCAAATCAATTTGACGAAATCTTTTTTTCTTCCTTTGGTCTCAGATTCATTAATCACTCTCTCATATTTTGACCATTTCACATTTTGCTCCAATCTGTCCATGCCTAAACACTGATTCCAGTTGCTCCCACAAAGAGATATCCTCAGGTTTGAACCTCTATAAAAAAGAAATATTTTATGAAGTAATAGATGTCTCTATTTCTGTTTTTCCCTGAATACTGATTTCTTGAAAAATGTTGGTTAAGTAGCTGTTTCATGGCCACGTGGAATACTTGTGTGGGGATATAAAAAGGAGTTTTTGGTGTAATAATTCCTACTTGAAAGAAAAAAATGACAGAAGGACACAGATCTCTTTGCCAGTGATTGTGCAACAATACTAATGAGTGGACTATAGTCACAACAGTCATAAATATGGATTAAAGCAATAAACTTGTTGTGAAAAATAATTTCCTTTGATACCTGAATGTGGTATCTGGGGGGTATGTGGTTGTGGAAATAGTGAAATGTGGGAACACTATTGCTAATACTTATGTGTACAAGTTGCCACAAATGACAGAAACTGAGACAGAAAGAGATCTTATAAGTTAGACATACCAGTATTTCCTTAAAAACCATTCAGAATAGATAAAGAACTAAGAGGTATACATATCTAATAGAATATTACTCAGCCATTAAAAGGAATGAAAATTTTCCATTTGCATCAATGTGGATGGTGTTAGCATTATGCTAAGCAAAAGAAATTAGAGAAAAATACCATATGATTTCTCTCATATGGAATTTAAGAAATAAAACAAATGAGGGTGCCTGAGTGGCTCAGAGGGTTAAGTCTCTGCCTTCAGCTCAGGTCATGGCCTTAGGATCCTGGGATCGAGTCCCACATTGGGCTCTCTGCTCAGCAGGGCGGGAAGCCTGCTTCCCCCTCTTTCTCTGCCTGTCTCTCTGCCTATTTGTGATGTCTCTCTGTCAAATAAATACATAAAATCTTTTTTTAAAAAAAGAAAGAAAACAAATGATTACGGGGGAAAAAAAGAGAGAGATAAACCAAGTTCTTTTAACTACAGAGAACAAACTGATGGTTACCAGAGATAGGTGGGGGAAGATGGGTTAAATAGGTTAAGGAGTGCAATATGATGAGCACTGGATGATATATGTAAGTGTTGAATCACTATATTGTAGACCTGAAACTGGTATGTTAACTAACTAGAATTTAAATAAAACTTTACCAAAAAAATCACCCAGTAATTGATAGCCAGAAGGCAAATATAAACATTATACTGAACTCCACCTCCTTGATGATACTGCCTTTATCATATTATTGCCTAGTGTGATGTAGTGATTTAGAATAAGAAACGCATATTTGGTCTTCATCCCCTTTCCTGGCACTGGACTCCTAAACCTCTTGTCATTTTCTAAGTGATAAGAGCAATGGGAACATCTTTTCTTGTAATAGTTAGTCTTTTGTCCTTAGCTCCAGAAATAGCTCCAGAGCAATAAAGGTAAAAGGAATATCTCTTGTTATTTCCTAGCACCTTTTAACCACACCTGAGTGTATGTTAATGAGGAGGTTTTTGGAAAGCCCCTAGATAACCACAGGATGGGGCTGGTTGTCAAGGGAATGAAACTTGTGACTAGTGCATTGGAACTTTCAGTCTTACCCCTAACTTCTGCAAAAAAAGAGAGGCTGAAGATTGACTTAATCACCAATGACCAATGATTTAATCAATCCCATTTGAAGCTTCCAGAAAAGTCCCTAAAGTATGGGGTTGGGAGCTTCTGATTTGCTCAACATGTAGAGTTGATGAGAGTCTGACCTGACTGCAGAAGTGCCCCAAGCTCCAGACCCCATCCCATATCCTGCTCTCTGCTACTCTTCCATCTGCCTGGAAGTAAGTAAGCTGTTTTCCTGAGTCTGTAGTCGTTCAGCCTGACAAACTATTAAACTCAAGAAAGAGGCTGTATGAACTCCTGATTTTGTAGCCAAACTCGACATAAGTAAATTTCTGGGTAGTCTAAGAATCCACTACTTTGGGTAACCTACTGTTGGTCTCTGAGACTGGGACAGTCTTACAGGACTGAGCTCTTAATCTGAGAAACCCAATGCTAATTTCAGGTAGATAGTGTCAGAATTGAATTAAATATACAGGGCACACAGTGGTGTCTGCAGAAAATTGGAGAATTGCTTATGTGGAACCCCCTACTTTATAAATGCACATCTAGTGTGAGAAGTGCTGGTGTGAATGTAGGGAGAAAAATAATGTGTATGTTTTCCTTTCACCTAGTATTCAGCAATTAGTTAAAATGCAGGGCCTGGAAATTGGAAAAATGACCTGTCTACTAATTCTGGGCCCCTCATCATTTATGGACTCTTGCTGAAAGAGCCATACCTATTTACTCACAGTTTACTCATCTATAAATTAAGGACACTGTCCGCCCTTGGTTCAATGTTAGTTCATTTATGGAACAGATGAGCGTCTCAACAATTCAAATACACAAATTATGGTAGCTTATAAAAAGCCTGGTGTTTTTGTCAAGACAGAAACAGGCTATGAAATATTAAAGAGAGATAAAACAAAACACAGAGAAGTGAAAATTTTTCATGATAGATATGAAAACTGCAGGGATGACTGAGTGGTTCAGTCAGTTCAGGTCATGACCCCAGGGTCCTGGGACCGAGTCCTACATCAGGCTTCCTGCTAAGCTGGGTAACCTGCTTCTCCCTCTGCCTGCTGCTCCCCCTGCTTATGCTCACTCTCTCTCTGTCTGACAAATAGATAAATAAAAATCTTAAAAAAGAAAAAAAGAAAGAAATGAAAACTCCATGAAAAAAGGAAATTTCTAGAGCCCAAGAGATTTCCTCTATCATCTCCTATATAATATTGATTATTCCTTCAAGTAGTCATCAAATGGTCACAGGTGAAATAATAAAATGACATCCTAACTAGCTTACAGAATTTTCTGCAATTAAAAAAAAAGTCACATGATTTATTTGAGTATATAGAACAAAAGTGGAAAAAATGAATGCATCTAGATTTCATTAAATCCAATTTCTATGAAAGACAACAGGGCATAAGTTTGATTACTCTTCCCTGTTAAAAAGTATTCTAACTCCCATCATATAAGGATGTCTCATTCCTACTTACTGAAAGAAAAGAAAAAGTAATAATAGGTGGTCTCTGAGAGGAAAGACGGTAAAAAGGAAATTGGGGTGTCTTTTGTCCTTTGCCTCAAAGAAGACTGAGTTGTTAGAATCAGATACTAAATATTTTTTAATGCATATGATTCTCCCATCTTTCCTCTACTTTTTACATTATTCAAATACCTACCATGTGGCAGGTTACTTCAAAATTATTCTTTTTCATTTTCAATAAACCAGGAAACACTGGAATTAATAAGGAGGTAGATAATCAGAACCCAGAAAACTTGGGAATAACCTTTGGTTTCTTGGGATTCAGAAATACAAACTATGACTTGATTACTTATGAAAATCTTCAATTCTAAATTACATTAACGTGACCCCTCATCTTTTTCTAATAAAATTTTTTAAAATATTTTATTTATTAATTTGACAGAGAGATCACAAGTAGGCAGAGAGGCAGACAGAGAGAGAGGAGGAAGCAGGCTCCCCACTGAGCAGAAGACCCGATGTGGGCCTTGATCCCAGGACCCAGAGATCATGACCTGAGCTGAAGGCAGAGGCTTTAACCCACTGAGCCACCCAGGCGCCCAATAAAATATTTTAAACAGAGAAAATGTGGACAGAGAAAAAAACAAGATTTAAAATCCCTATTCTGTAATTTTTTACTCAAAGACACTGCCATTAGAACCCCTTATCATCTACCAGTTCCCAATTTATAGGGACAAAAACTTACCTGGAATGAGACAAAGTTTGGCCTGGCATGTGAATGGGATAGTTACATCAATTTGTTTTCATCAAAATTTCCCGTACACATTAATGGGAGAGTGGCTGCATATTCATGAGTGTCAGGGTTGATCACAGAGCATCATTATCCTTCTGAGGTCTCTAGAGTGTGATTATTCTTCTCATCCCAGTTGGCCATCCCAGCTGGCCAAGAGGTATTAAACCTAGAAAACAGGTCCAGAAAGTGTTCTGGTTTCTAGAGAAAGGAGTCTCCCAGGAATGACTACTGGGTAATATCTGGTCTTGGATCACATTTAGATCAAGTTGGCTCTGAGTTCATGAGGGGATATACAATACACTTGTATTGTGATTACAAATCAGTTATGCCACTGCCATCCCACCACCACCACCATTACTGTAACTACTTACAGAATGTCAGACACTCCTGTTTTCCAAAATTTTATAGCAACTTTCAGATTTGAATGAATTTTGAATATATTTTTTCAGAACAAAATTTTCCAAATTCCCTCTGCTAATTGAAATATTAGATAATTTACCATCATCACCTCTATCTCTTAATAGCAGCTGAGATCAGTTGCAATGACAATGCTTATCCAGGGGCATTAGTGATCTACTCAAAATCCCCAGATAATAAATTGCATAGAATATTAGCCATAGTATGTTTTCCCTTCCCGCAGTCTGGGGATAGATAGATAGATAGATAGATAGATAGATAATAGATAGATAGATAGATTTTTTTTTAAGATTTTATTTGTTCAACAGAGAGGGAGAGAGAGCATGCAAGTAGAGGGAGGAGTAGAGGGAGAGGGAGAAGCAGGCTTCCCACCAAGCAGAGAGCCCAACATGAGCCCTCATCCCAGGACCCTGGGACCACAACCCAAGTTGAAAGCAAACACTTAACCGACTGAGCCACCCAGGAACCGCACTCTAGGGATATTTTAAATGTAAGCTGTCCTCCTAACTTCAGATTTTCAGTGGTTCATGTCTTTGCCATAGAAAGCCAGTAATTCACTGGTTGCAATATGAGACTGGCAAACTGCTTTCCTCGAGCAGACTCCCAGATAACAGAATTTTAGATCATAATGACCATGCAAAATTTACCTCTCTCTGTCTGGCTTCATTTAGCATAATGTCTTCCAAATTCAGTCATGTTGCAAATGGCAGGATTTCTTTTTATGGATGTATAATATTCCATTGCACATATTCTTTATCCAATCATCCATTGACAGACACTTAGATTGTTTCCATATCTTGACTATTGTAAATAATGCTACAGTAAATATGGCACACCCTGGTCCTGCCCTGACTTCATGTTCCAATTCGGAAGCTTCTACTGTTCTCACTCCAAATTCACCTTCCGTCCTTTATTTTTTGATATGTTGATTTGTTTTTTCCTGTGGCTAAGTAAACACCTGAGAAATGATTTATGCCAGAAAAAATGAGGTGTGCTTAGAGGAAGCACTTGACTTTTTTTTTCTGAACACTTGATCTTTTAAGGAACTATTTTAGAAGAGAGAAAGTGGGGGCTGGAGATGATTGGAAAGGGGTGACCCAGAGAAAATTAAATTAGAGATAACAGATAGTTATGAAAGAGGAAGGGGAGGGGCTTTGGGGACCACCATGAACTGCAGCTCTGCATCTCACCCAAAGCCTCTGCCCTGAGGTGACGGACAAAAAGGAGGAGGCTCTCAGCAGGTACCTCAGAGCCTGTGTGCACACTCACCCTTCCACAGCTGGTGCCCAGGCCCTGCCCTCAGAGGTGTGCTTTAACAGTAAGGGAAGAAAGACTCTCAGACAACTGATCTTCTTGCCTCCCGTAGTGAATGTACTTCAGTCAGCTGTGGCCTGTTATAGTGTCCTGGCCCCTCTAGAAGATAAGCAGAACTGAACATGGTACCCACATGTTCTTCCCTGAGTATATGATCATTTGCAGAGCAGAGAGAGAGTGGGAATGAATTCCAGGTGACCTGCTTCTCCTTTCCCAAGCCAGAACAGGGCTGAGGCCTCCCTCTTTGTGTGAGCAAGGTAACTGGGCTGCTGTAACTTCTGAAGTGTGGGCTCTGGCTCAAGACTCCAGTGGTCCAGAACCTCAGGGAGAGATCAAAACAGTAGAAAGTGCAGCCGTCCTGGCCCTCAGGCCAAACCTGTGAGGTATGCCTGAGCACGGCCCACCCGCAAGGCCAGTTGTCAGCTCCCGGCAGGAGTCAGCCTGACCAGGCTCATGGTCTGAGGAGGCTGTCTCAACCCCAGCAGGGCACACCCGCCATCACCTGGTCTTTGTAAGGCCTTGCCGCACACTTAATGTTCATGAGCACTTACAAGTGGACAGTCTCTGAGATCTACCTCCCTTGTCTGGTGAAGCTGCTCCAGGCCTCCCAGAAAGCCAGGTCAGTTCACCACTCCACAGCCCAGTAAACCTTCGTGGCTTTGAATCTCCTATTTGATGTTTGATGTCAGCTGGCCTGGCCAGATCTCTCAGCCTACGTGTGCCACTGTGGGGTGTTTCAAAGCTTCCAGTCACAGTTGCCTGGTCTCAGACTGGACATCTCAGGGGTGAGAGTGAAGATAGGAGTCTGTTTGCCCTGTTTACTCTTTGTGATGGTTAATAATAATGTTCAACTTGGCTAGGCTATGTACCCAGATGTCTGGTCACCAGTCCAGAGGTTGCTGTGACGGCACTTTGTAGATGTGATTCACAAATCAGGAGATGTTGAGTAAAGCGGATTACCCTCCCTACCATGGGTAGGCCTCATCCAGTCAATGGAAGGCCCTAAGAGACAAGGACTGAGGTCCCACAATGAAGAAGGGGTTCTGCATCCAGACTGCCTTTGAACTTAGGACTACAACATCAGCTCTTCCCTCAGTCTGCAGCCTGCTGGCCTGCACTACAGATTTCTGTCTTGCCAGTCTGCACAATCACATGAGCCGGTTTTCTGTCTGGATAGATGACAGATGATAGATAGATAGATTATGATAGATGATAGATAGATGATAGATGATAGATAGATGATAGATAGATAGATAGATAGATAGATGATAGATAGATAGATAGATAGATAGATAGATAGATAGATGATAGATAGATAGATAGATAGATAGATAGATAGATAGATAGATAGATAGATAGATACA
Source organism: Spilogale gracilis (assembly GCA_004023965.1). NCBI lineage: Eukaryota > Metazoa > Chordata > Mammalia > Carnivora > Mephitidae > Spilogale > Spilogale gracilis. The sequence goes on from PITA01025013.1 coordinate 15,546, forward strand.
ATAGATAGAATGTCCTATTATATTCATATGTATATTCTAGGGGTTCTGTTTCTGTGCATAATTCTGATATAGATTTTGATACTGAGAGTAGGGTCTCAAGGAAAAGAATCTTGAGGATGACTTTTCTAAATTAGTTCCAAGGTTTCTGGAACTGGTTTTATAATATGATTATATTCAAAGACACTAGTGACTCTGGCTCCTGGGTGGCTCAGTTTATTAAAGCATCCACCTTCAGCTCAGATCATGATCACAGGGTCCTGGGATGGAGCCCCACGTCAAACTCCCTGCTCAGTGGGGAACCTGCTTCCCCTTCTCCCTGCTTGTGCTCTCTCTTGTTATTTCACTCTCTCTCTCAAATAAGTAAAATCTTAAAAAAAAAAAAAAAAAGACACTAGTCACTCTATCCAATAGTAAAGAGAGCACTGATAATCCATGGTGTGATGTGGCAATACAAATACACAAAATATTACCATTGGATTCTCTTAATCAAAGATTTATAAGAGGCAGTGTTCTGGGTGAACCATATATTTGATACGTGTGTGTGTGTGTGTGTGTGTGTGTGTGTGTTTTGTTTGTTTTTGTTTTGTTTTGTTTTTATTTTTTGTTGTTGTTGTTAAACTGACAAGTATAATGAGATTGACTGGTTCCTACTGATTGCACTGGAAAAAGTAAGATAGAAAGAATGACCTTGCAGGTTTTAATTCCTAGCTTAAGTGCTGCATAAATGACCTACACGTTTCCATGTTTGCCTTGAAAGAAATGACAGGTCAAGTGAATAAAAGTGAATCATGAAAAGAGAGACTAGTAGCCCCGCATTCATTCCCAGACCTGAGACTGTTTAAAGACTCGGAGCCCCTTGGGTGAAGAGAAGGTCAGGTCTCCTTGAGGAAGGACCCACTACACTGCCAAAAATGTTCAGTTTTAATCTTTCTTTCAGCTTTTCTCCAAAAGATCTATGGACTTTTACCAGGGCAGTTGAGGAAAAGAAAATAATCAGACTACAAAGTTATTCCCTATTCTTCTTCTTGGTGACTATTCATTAAAATTTTATGACTTATCATCCAACCTTAATGCTGGTGCTAATATTAAATTCTTCTGGGATATGGGGCACCTGGATGGCTCAGTCAGTTAAGCATCTGCTTTTGGTTCACGTTGTGATTCCAGGGTCCTGGGATCGAGCCCCACATCAGGGTCCTTGCTCAATGGGAAGCCTGCTTCTTCTCCCTCTGCTTGCTGCTCCCCCTGCTTGTGCTCTCTCTCTCCGTCAAATAAATAAATAAAATCTTTTAAAAAGTTCTTCTGGGATGTATTGTTTCCCATGATTTAATATCTTCACTAGGTGGAACAATTACTGGGTTTTCAACTTACTGCTCACCATAGTACTAAGCCAAAAAAAATCAGAGCCTGGGACAAAGGTCTTATACGCTATTACCTTACTGGAGACTCTGCCATCAAAAAGTTTGAATGATGGGGCGCCTGGGTGGCTCAGTTGATTGGGCGACTGCCTTCGGCTCAGGTCATGATCCCGGAGATCCGGGATTGAGTCCCACATTGGGCTCCCTGCTCGGCGGGAAGCCTGCTTCTCCCTCTCTCACTCCCCCTGCTTGTGTTCCCTCTCTGGCTGTGTTTCTCTCTGTCAAATAAATAAACAAAATCTCAAAAAAAAAAAAAAAGTTTGAATGAGGGACAAGAAAAGTAGGACACCCCTGATTAAATGATGCAGCTGGCTTTTGCTAATTGTAACTACATGCTCTATCTCATGGGCCCAATCCGTAAAACTTTTCTCATAATTGATGGTTACAGGAGGGGAAGGGGGACATGCTTTACCCACAGACGTCCACCTGTTATTTGTAAAAGGATCACCCCATTACATTTTCTGACTGTTGTTGATTCATAATGTTGATTGCTCTGGCCCTAGGAAGGGGATGTGGGGCATGGCGTAAACTTACTACATGATTGTACTTGAATTAACTTGTTCAGAGTTCATCAAGGGTTCATCATGTCAGATCAGTTGGAATGAGAGACACGTTAGACCCAGTTGTCTTGGCAGGTGCTTAAAAAGCCTCTGATTTAGTTTTATTTTCTATGTTTTTAATAATTCTGAACTTTCAATAAATGTGTGAATTATTTTGTTTCCCAAACTAAGTTCTCTGCATATCTTAGGTTGAGACACTTGATTTTCTAGTATTTGCTCATTTGTGTTTAAATGTATATCTGAAACTACAAAGAGAAATTAAACAAACATTTACCTATAAAGAACTTTTTAGAAACTGTATCCTACTAATAATAACAACAGTAATAATTATGTCTGGTAACATTCATCCGTAAATTAGTCTGGGCTGAGTGTTTTCTGTTTGGGAAGATTAATTATTGAGACAGTTACTTTACTAGATACTGGCCTATTTACTAGATACTGGTCACCTATTTCTTGTGTGAGTTTTGGCATATTATGTCTCTGAAAAACTGCTCCATTTCATCCAGGTTATGGAATTTATGGGCATAGAACTGTTCCTAGTATTATTTTCTTTTAATATCCATAGACCTATAGTGACATCTCCTCTTTCATTTCAATAACATGTGTCCTCTCTCACTCTTGTTTAGTTAGACCGGCTAGAGTCATATTGTTTTTTATTGATCTTTTAAAATAACCAACTTTTGGCTTCATTGATTTTCTTTATTGAATCTCTGTGTTCAATTTTATTGAGTTATACTCTAGTTCTTTTTTTTTTCTTTTCTTTTCTTCTGTTTACTTTGGATTTAATTTGTTCTTCCTTTTCTAGTTTCTAGAGTGGAAACTGTAATTTTTAAATTTTATATTTTATTATTTTCTAATATATGCATTCTATGCTGTAAATTTTTCTCTAGGCACTGTTCTAGCTGCATTAACAAGTTTGATATATTTTGTTTTTAAGTTTTACTTAGCTCAAAATATCTTTTATTATCTCTTTGAGATTTCTTCTTTCATTCATTATTTAGGAATATATTGTTGAATCCCCAAGTATTTGAGTATTCCCCAGCTCTCTTTTTGTTGTTTTCAGTTTAATTTCATTGTGGCCTAAGAATATACATTATATGATTTCTATTCTTTTAAATTTATTAAGGTGGTTTTATGGCCCAAAACAGGATCTATCTTGGTGATTGTTTCATGCAAGCTGGAGAATAATTTGTATTCTACTGTTGTTGGATAGGTCAGTCTATAGAGGTCAATTATGTCTGGTTAATCGGTGATGTCATTTAGCTCAACTGTGTCCTTACTGATTTTCTGCCTGCAGCATCTGTCAATATCTGATAAAGAGATGTTGAATTCTCCAAATATAATTGTAGGTTTATCTATTTCTCCTTGGAAGTCTATCTGTTTTTGCATCATATACTTTGGTATTCTGGTTTTAGCTACATACATGTTAAGGACTATTGTGGTTTCAACTGAGCATTTTATATGATTCTATTTTCTCTCTTTTCTTAGCATATCAGTTGTACTTCTTTTTATTTTATTTTTTTTAGTCATCGCCCTAGAGTTTTCAGTATACATTTATAATCAATCCTAGTCTACTTTTAAATAACACTCTACCACTTCACTGTGAGTGCACCTTATAATAACAAAATAACCCTAATACCTCCCTCCTATCCTTGTATCTTTGCTGGCATTCATTTTGCTTATACATGCATATGCACATACATTTATCTAATAGGTAACCATTTGTTCAAAATAAGTATAGCAACTATGTGTAAATGTATATTTATATATAATGTTGCTATAATTATTTTGAGTAAACTATCAACCTGTTAGATAAATTACAAATAAGAAAAATAAAGGATTTTATTTTACTTGCACTTATTTCTTCTTCAGTGCTCTTTCTTTCCTTAAAGAGATCTGAATGTTTGACTTACATCATTTTCCTTCCCTCTAAATAATTTATTTAACATTTCTTCCAAGATGGTGTACTTATACCAAATTCTCTCAATTTTTGTTTGTCTGAGAAAGTTTTTTTTTTCTCCCTCACTTTTGAAGAATTATTTTTCAGGGTACAGAATTCTCCATTTTTTTTCCCTCTTACACTTTAAAATTTCACTCCACTTTTCTTGTTTACCTGGTTTCTGAGAACAAATTAGGTGTAATTTTTGTCTTTGTTCCTTTATAGCTAAGGTGTTGTTTAAGAAAAAGAAAACACAACTCTGGGTTCTTTTAGGATTTTTTTCCCATCTTTGATATTTTGCTATTTGGACATGATATGCCTCGATCTAATGGTTTGTTGGCATTTATCCTACTTGGTATTCTCTGAACTTCCTGGATAAGTAGTTTGGTCTCTGGCATTAATTTGAGAAAATTCTCCATCATTATAACTTCAAATATTTCTTTTGTTTCTGTCTCTCCTTTTTCTCCTTCTGGTATTCCTATTACTCATATGTTCCACCTTGTGCAGTTACTAGTTTTCCTACAGTCCTGACTTTTCTTTCTTTCTTTCTTTTTCTTTCTTTATTTCTTTCTGTCTGTCTTTCTTCTTTCTTTCTTTTTTTCTTTCTTCCTTTCTTCTTGTTCTTTCTTTTTTTTTTTAAGTCTTATTTCTCTTTGATTCTTATTTTTGTAGGTTTCTATTGAGGTACTCTCATGATCAGAGTCTTTCTTTAGCTATATCCCATCTAATAATAACCCCCTTAAAGTCTTTCTTCATTTCTGTTACTTTTTTGAACTTTAGCATTTCTTTTTGATTCTTTCTTAGGATTTCCATCTGTCTACTTACATGGCCCACTTGTTCTTGCACATTGTGTGTTTTGTCCAATAGAGTCCTTAGTATATTAATAATAGTTTTCAAAAGTCATGGTCTGATCATTCTAACATGCCTGCCATTTCTAAGTTTGGTTCCAGCTTTTGCTCTTTCTCTTCAAACTGTGTTTTTTGCCTTTTAGTATGTCTCGTAATTTTTTCCTGATAATTAGACATGATGTCTTAGGTTAGAAAACTGCCACAAATAAGTCTTTAGTAATGTGACAGTAAGATGTAGGAAGAGGGGAAATGTTCTATTGTTCTATGATTAAGTCTCAGTCTTTTAGTTAACCTTTGCATCTGACCTATAAAGTTCCTGTGTTATACTCAGTTTCCCCTTCACTTCCCTTAGGAGGGACCAGATGTCCAGGGTAGACTGAAGTTGGCTATTTCCCTTTTCCCACCTGGAAGGCTAGAGCCAGCTGGAATTGAGTATTTCCTTTCCTCCAGACCAGTTAGACTCTGATAAAATCCTAGCAGGTTAGGGTTTGGTTAACTAGTTTTTCCTAAATGCAGATCCTGTTAAGAACAGAATGCTGTGATATATTTCAAAATGATTTGCTTTCCCCTGCCCCCGCCAGAATGAGAGGATTTTTCTTTCATACCACTGTGAGGAGCTGATGAGCTCCTGCATGTAAAACTCGTGAAAGGATGGAGACTCATTCATAACTGGGTTCCCCTGGAGTTCATCTCTCAGGTGTTCCCACACTAAGCCTCCAGCAACTAGTCAATTGTAGTCTGTATTTTCTTATCCTGGTACTGCTTCCCATGGAGATTTCTGCTCCGATAAATTATAATTCTTCTGTCTTAACTTATTGGTTTCCTCAGTTTCAGAGACAGCAGTTTGCTCTGCGATCTTATTTATCTTAAGGGTCCAAGAAGAGTTGCTGACTTCAGTTAGTTCAGCTTTTTTGTTGTTGTTAGGGCAGAGTGTCTCACATGCTAGACTGGAAAACTGAAGTCTGGATCCTGCTGTTTTAATCCATACTGCTACTGTTTTTACTGAGGATTTTTAATTAAAATAATTATTCATAAGGAAGGATTTACTATTATCATCTTATTGTTTTCTGTATGTCTTGTAATTTTTTGCCCCTCCTTTCCTCTCTTACTGCCTACTTTTGTGTTTTCTTAATTTCTGTAATGACACTTTTTGATTCCTTGATATTTTCTTTTGTTAATATTTGACAAATATTTTCTTTGTGATTGCCAGAGGGATTATATATTGCATCTTAAAGTCATAACAATATATTTTAAACTGGTAACAACTAAAGTTCAATCACATACAAATGTGCTACTCCTTGCTGTAGAGCTCCACCACCCACACTTGATGTTATTAATGTTACAAAGGACATCATTATATATTGTGTACCCATTAACTTAGATTTATGTTTGTGCTTTTGTCTTTCCTATCATGTAGCAGAATAAAAAGTACAGTTATGAATCAAAATTATGATCATACTGGTTTTTATATCTGTGTGTGTTTTATCTTTACTGAAGAGCTTTATATTTTTGTATAGGTTTGAGTTACTCTCTAACTTACTTGCATTTCAACATAAAAGACTCCTTTTATTATTCCTTACAGATAATGAACTCTCTCAGCTTTTGTGGACCTGGGAATGTCCTAATTTTTTCCTCATTTTTGAAGAGCACTTTTGCTAAATAAGGAATTCTTAATCATTTTTTTCTAATAATTTAAACATACCATCTCCCTCTCTTCTGGCCTGCAAATTTTATGACCCAAGTTGACATTGGAATGAAGTTGATGTATAAAATGAATAAAAAATGTGTTCTGTATCTTTTCGGTTTCCTTCAGGTCCTATTATGTGGTTGATAAATTATATCAAAATACCAAGCTGCAACTATCCCTGAAATTAGGAAGATTATCAAACCTTTTACCAACAGTACAAATACTGTCCCTCTTCTAGTGATTCCATAAGGACCTATTTTTATCAGATGTTATCCCTGCTTATCCTCTGAGATTACCATGTTGAAACTGCTATATATAGAAACTGCATGCTTAGGTTGCTTCTTTGTTCTGAATCAGTTTCTTTATGAGCTAATTAAGATTATGAAACAAGAGAGGGATGGAGAGAAAGAGGTAGTCTGAGTGATCTAAGGAAAACATTCAAAGACATGGGATTTTCTTAACATCTTTTTACTTTCTGAATGTCCTGGATTCAAGAGGGAAGATGTAATTCTTTGAAACCAAGAGAATACATATTTTTCATTCTTTATGGGTGAAATTATGACAAAAAAATTCTAGGAAACAAGGATCTTTTTAAGGATATCACAGAAGTGAGGGTTATCTCTCATTTTGACTATATTTCATGTTGTATGAATCCATCGAAGGAACAAAAATAAGGCTACTTCATGATCTCCGTACTCAATGACAGGTTGGCATTTTCAGGGAGATGATATCACAGAGATTGTACTATGTGTGTTTGTACAAAAAAAATGTTTTTGAAACCTGTGTGTGTATCAGTGAGTGTGTTTATTTTCCAGGTCTGCTTTTGCAATGCTCTGTATTGTTATCTGTAACTCCAACATGTCCTTAGCCCTTAAAAAAGTAACAGCCACTACGTTGGTCTAGATCATAACATTTCCTGTTGGTTATGTGCTTACACATGAATGTTGGGGGCCCTTGCTTACCCAGAGAATTTTATTTCACTTTAATCTCTTTGTAACCTTTGAATCCCAAATACACTAGATTTATTTCATTATGTCATGATTTTCCTTCCCGAAGGAACTTTATTTATGCTTCTTCCCTTCTCCTTTGTTATGTGTACGTGTATATGGGTCCAGATAGGTAAAGAGACATTATCTATATCTATACCTAAATATCTATATTCAGAACCTTGGGGGAAAAGTCATGTAATCTTCACATTCCAGCCTAAATAGAAGGTTTTTATTAGCTCACTAAACTTAGTTTGATCCCTTGCTGTCATGTCTCTGTAACTCATTCGTCCCTGTCCTTTGGGAAAATTTTTTGCCTTATAAATTACCTATTTAAAGTTATAGTGTAATTACTTGTTTAAAACTAAATCAGGGTGGGGGAGCCATAGTTGTGTTCTTCAAGTTTTTTTCACCATAATAAAGCCAGGTTATAGTAAGTGTAAATCCCTAGAATATATGTAATATATAGCATATATATATATATATATATATATGGTTGATGATATATGGGGAATATAAGTGTTTTGGCATGATTCAGGAAAGCGTATGTAGCGGTAACTCTGTGTAATTGTTATTAGTTTATATTTCATTTATGAGGATGTGTTTGAGATATAAGAAAAGAAGATTCTCCTTAAAAACTGATGACAGTACCACATGTGTATTAAGTACTGCCTTGATGGGAGACAACAAAAGCAGAAAACTAGTAACCAATGGTACTCTGCAACTGAAGAATTTGTAGTGCCTTAAATTTAGTTCTTTTCTTTAACTCTCCCAACTCCTGCCTCATGCTCAACCCCTTTATCCCAGGGCTTCTCTGCCGTGGAGGTTTAACTATCCATTGGAACTTTTGGAAGAAGTATGAAGAAATCCACTACAGTCAGTAACAGGTATCTCAAGCATCATTAGGCAAATTTACCAGTCCAATAAATAAACTGTTGTGCATTTTTGGAAATATGGGTTTCTGGATCAACACACAAAGGAACATAATTAGTATTCAGATGCACAGTGAAATGATCTAAATCTGAAAAAAAAATTAGAATAAAAAGGTAGTGAGGGGTTAATGTTAAGAAATACCTTATCTTTACAAACAGATATCTTTGGTTTAAGAAAACATAATATGTGCCTACTTAAGTAGTACATGATAGAAAGAAACAAACAAAATAAGAAAAAAGTAACATTGTTTTTAAATTTGACAGGTTACATATGCAGAGTGGGAAATGAAAGACTAACGATACAAATTGAGTTGATTCTACTTCAAAAGCTGTGCCAAAGCCTTCAGTATCGTGTCCAGAGAGGGACAAAGACCATTTATTTCTATTCCTCACATGAATGGCAGAATGGATTTAAAGGTCTTTTCAATACTCCTAGATATTTTCACAAGGCCTCTGTTTGATCACTTCCAGTTATGGAAAACTCACTGACCTGAGGGAAATATTGAATGAGAGCTCAAGGAAGAAAAAACTCAGTAAGCTCTCAGTAAATATCGGTTGAACTAAATTCAGTGTGACTAAAGATGGAATCTTTTATGGCAAATGAAGGGACAAGGTGGTATATAGGTCCTTGAGATAATATAAGTATTATCTTTCTGTACTTCTGAACACAATCATTTGGTATGTCATCACCAATTTTAGTATTATTATCCTAGTGAATTTAAATATACCTGATTATGAATTTGAATTGTTTTTAGTAACAGATCATTAAGGGTCTTCTTGAACTGAATCTCCATATTTTCATCATCTGGTTGTGCTGCTTCCTCTTCAGAAGTAGTGACCAAAAGCAAAGGGAAAAGCATCATGCCTCCTCTCAACACTTCTCATCCCTCTCCTGTCATCTTCTTGCTGATGGGCATCCCAGGACTAGAACACCTGCATGTCTGGATTGGGATTCCCTTCTGCTCCATGTACGTGGTGGCCGTGGTGGGCAATGTGACCATCCTGGCCGTGGTGAGGGCAGAGCGAAGTCTCCACGAGCTTATGTTCCTCTTTCTCTGCATGCTCTCCATCACCGACCTGGTCCTCTCCACATCCACCCTGCCCCGAATGCTCTGTCTCTTCTGGCTCGGAGCCCATGACATCGCCTTTGATGCCTGCCTGACCCAAATGTTCTTCATCCACAGTTTTACTGCTATGGAATCGGGCTTTTTCCTGGCCATGGCCTTTGACCGTTATGTG
>PITA01025014.1:0-25167 GCA_004023965.1 Spilogale gracilis
AGAGATCACAAGTAGGCAGAGAGGCAGGCAGAGAGGCAGGCAGAGAGGCAGGCAGAGAGGCAGGCAGAGAGGCAGGCAGAGAGGCGAGGAAGCAGGCTCCCTGCCGAGCGGAGAGCCCAATGCAGGACTCGATCCCAGGACCCTGAGACCATGACCTGAGCCGAAGGCAGAGGCTTTAACCCACTAAGCCACCCAGGAGCCCTAGTTTTTCTCTTAACAGGAAAGAGGCAATAAAGTCAGTTCCACTGAGGCTACTAAGAAATGTAGATCTATCTTTCAGGAGTATGTCTCTCCCTACCCCAAATATTAACAACGCCCTCATGCAATCGCCACATTTCCAAATTACTAATCAACCATTACAGAATGAGTAGGAATTGTATGATAATCTACAGGGGAGGGCGCCTGGGTGGCTCAGTGCGTTAAAGCCTCTGCTTTTGGCTCAGGTCATGACCTCAGGGTCCTCGGATCAAGGTGGATCGAGGCCCGCATCAGGCTCTCTGCTCCGTGGGGAGCCTGTTTCCTCAGCTCTCTCTTTGCCTGCCTCTCTGCCTACTTGTGATCTCTCTCTGTCAAATAAATAAATAAAATCTTAAAAAAAATTAAATAAAAATAAAAAAAATCTAGACGGGAAAAAATGAGCAAGTTGGATGAATATAAAGATATTACCATCCAGGTTCCTCTCCTTCAAAGCAGGTTCTTAGAAAGCAAAAAGAACCATGCAGAATGTTTTAGGAGTCAGTTCTTTGCTAAATATTTACAGGTCGTGATGTCTGAGGCAAACAAGGTGAAAAGGGCAATACAAACAAGTAAGATCTCTTTCAGGCAATAAGTACATCTCCACTCACCCTATGATTTGTTTTTTTATAACGTACACCTTTTATTGATATATACCATGCTTCCAGAACTATACACAAATCTTTTTTTTTAAGATTTTATTTATTTATTTGAGAGAGAGAGAGAAAGAGAGTGTGCACACAGGGGAGAGCACAAGCTCTACACAAGGGAGAGGTGTAGAGGGAGAAGCAACTCCCTGCTGATCAAGGAGCCCAGTAAGAAGTGGGGCTCCATCCCAGGGCTCTGGGATCATGACCTGAGCCAAAGGCAGAAGCTTAACCAACTGAGCCACCAAGGCATCCAGTACGCACAAATCTTAAGTGGGTAAGTCATGTGTTTACTACTCTGAGGATTTTTTGTTTGTTTGTTTTGGATGCGCATAACTTGGAAAGGATTTGGGCAGTTCAGAAAAATTGCTAACACATCTTACACAACCTGTCTGGTGGCACCACTCAATCCCCAGCTTGCTAATACCCTTTGTATAAAAAAAGCTGACCCAGCATCCACCTGTCAACTTGATCCCCTCAGCTCTGTCACACTCAGCAACACTGGATGCCTTCGGAGGAAAAAAAAAAGGGGGTAAAAATAAACAGCATCACCGGAGGGAGAAAAAGAAGACTTTTTAATGAGTCTAGAGAGGGAGGCTTTATACTTGATTTACAAAGAGTGAGTGTCTGCAGAAGGCCTGGAATCCAGAAATACCAACAGTGCCTTCCAATACTACTGTCTGCATAAAAAGTTCCACTGGTGGTGATGATGCTGCTTTTAAAGGAAAATGCCAAACACACCGAAGTAGAGACAATAGTATGAGGAATCCCATACCTATCCTTCATCCCGCTAATTACAACTCACAGCCAACTTCCTGTGGAAACCCCCCTTCAACTTTTCCACTAGCAGCACTCTCGGAAACTAAATTAATTTGAAGCAAATCCTCCACCTGTATTTCAATTTCAGTATATATTCCTAAAAGATAAGGGTTTTTAAAATCATAACACCATTTCCAAAAATAACAAAAATAATCTTAACACTCTCAACTAACCAGTAAAACTTCCTTTACCAACTCAATTTTTTATGAACTTTTTTCCTTCAAATCAGGATCCACCTAACGTTCATACACTGCACTGCTGTGTCATGTCTCTTCGACAGTGTTTAAACCGCACGTTTCCCTTCCCCGCGATTCTCAGAGCCGCCAGGCTGATCTCTACTGGCAATTCCCAGTAATTTGATACCGCGGATACCACAAAAAGATTCCAGTCTTAGAGACTTGTCAAAAAAAAATAATAATAATAAGATAGGTATATTAAGCGGTCGTTTTTATAAATTAAATAAGTTTTAAAGAAAATCTGAAAAGCACGAGCGAAACGACTGGCCTAAGCAATGATCAATTATCAATTCTGATGCGTGTGGGTTTATTTCCGCACATCCCCGCCTTACCCGAGTCATTCGCACAAGGTGGGGCGAAGCGAGCACGTTTCCTCGCAGCTGGACCTTCCTCCGCGGGCTAGGTCCTTTCGGTCGCCTCTGGAATTCGGGGTTGGGCCCTGTCGCCCCCTTCCGGGGTCACCTGCTTAGGTGAGAAAAGGTAGCTTCAGCTAACCAGTTCCGCAGCGCAGTCCCAGGTTATGAAGGGAGAATTTTGGGCCAGCCAGAAGAACCAATCAGGACGCCACGACCTCCGCGAACAAACAGCCCCGCAAAAACCTTGAGGCTTAATCCCAGTGCCCGGCGCTCGGGGGCACAGTCCCAACGCCCAAGGGCGAGGAGAGGGGACATAGGGTCCGCCCCAACGAACACACGTGCGTCTGTGTACATTATTCTGGCACCACCTCTGGGTGACAGAATAATGAAAATTGCATACACCATTTCTAAAACATCACCTATTTTATGTTTAAAAGCTATCCGCACTGGAAACACTGGGTGCGAACGTCTGGCCAGCCCAGGCCACCGGGTTCTACCCCGGGGCCCCAAACCCACGACAGACCGCCAGCCGAAGATTACGCGATAAGCCCCAAGCCCAAGCGGTCAGGCTTGGGCGTCTGCAGCATTAAGTCGAGGGCCTCCGCCCCACTCACGATCTCTTAAGTGATAGAAACCCTTGCCTCCAAATCCGAGAAATTTACCTCCCTATTCGACGCGCACAGCTCCCGCCGTTGAAGCCGCAGGCGGCGAGGGTACAGGGGACCGACCGGAGCCCGGGGCGCGCAAGCAGCGGCGAACCGTCGGCCCTCGCACTCACCCGGGGCGTCGAGGCTCGCGCTCCGCGTCCCCGGCGCTGGGCGCGAGACCAGACACCTGCTGCGCCCGGCCCCAGGTGACCGCCGGGAGAGGGGCGGGAGCCCCGCGCGCCCGCCCGGCTCCGCCCCGAGCGCTCCCAGGAAGGAGGGGCTCGGGCGGCGAGTGCGGCCCCCGGGGTTGTGCTCTGACCAGGAAGTGCGGGCGTCCCGGCTGCGCAGCCTTTGAGCGCGCGCGCCCCGTCGCGACCCCGGCGGGGGGCTAGCGGGAGGGGCGCCGCCTACTGGCGGGGGGCGAAAGGCGATGGAGGATGGGGGGAGAATGGGGAGAGCAGGAACCGCCGCTCAGTGAGACCCCTCTTCCGCGTACCAGGCCTTGAGGTCCCAGCCCCAAGCCAAGGAGCTCCTATATCTGCAGGGTGGGCAGGGGGCCATTGACCGTTGTCTCCAGGTGAAGGTACACACAGGGTGACAGAGCTTGAAACCTGCGTGCCATAAAGCACCCGCCTGTAGTGCACTATGAATTCATTTTTTTATATAAAAATCTGCAAATAGCACATTTATATTACGTTATCTTTTTTCGTCAACAACGGTGCTCAAATGTTGTATTTATCCAATAAGTATTTGTTGAACACCTACAACTTGCCAGTCGTTTAAACACTTAAAATATGGCACAACCTCTTCCTTTTCATGCACAGCCTTGAACGGGGGGGTGTGGCCTGAGCCTTAAAACCTTTCAGAGAGCTTGGACTGGCTTTACAAGGAATCTAGTAAACGCCCGCCAGAGGGAGCAATAAGAACCGAGCGGTGGTAGAAGTCCGTGTGCGCAGCCAAGGGAACTGAGGACCTCCCCAGAGAGGAATCCCTGAATGAGGGGAGAGGTGAGCTGTCAGCATTCATCGGGAGGTGAAGTGTTCCAGCCGGGATTCCACCGTGAACAAAGCCAGAAGCAGAAAGCTAGGCACGGTGTGCATGTTCTAACAGAGGAATGGCGTGTGAGACAGTATACCTGAGAGGATGTGAACAGAGTTAGAACCCGGGCTGTGAGGGAAGGGGGGCAGACGATGTTCCTATAAAAAATAACAGCCGCCTTCTGTGGAGTGTATATGAAACAGGAGCTGGACATTCATCACTTAAAACTAAGCTCACACCAGCCCTACAAGGTAGGGTTATTAACCCTCCAAGAGCGAAGTGAAGACTTGGCTAGTGACACAGCTGGGAAGAGGTGACTCTGAGGGGCTAGCCTCACTCTTACACTTTCCAAGCCAGTGCAGCAGGCTGAATTTGTCTTCAGATGCTCCCAGCATCCCCAGATATCCCCGAGTGCCTACTGCTTTCCCTCCACCCCCAAAGCCTGTGTCAACAACTGCCCTCAGACCCCTCCTGTCTAGAAAAGACTCCGGAGCTCGTGGCTGTGCACATCAGACTCCTTCTCAAGGAGAACCCGTCTCAGGGGCCTGTAGAGGGACCTCCCCCAACATCTTTGATCTGTCAGAAATTCTTCATGAGGCACACACTGCTCACTGCTTCCTGATATCAATTTTCCCTACCTTTCTAAGAGAACCCAGATGTTTTTCAGGGAGGCAATAGGTTGGGGAGAGGGAGTAGGAATGCTCATCTTCCCAGAGGTCCTCGCGGGGAAGTCACATGACTTGATTCTGCTCCCCTCCTCCCCCCTCTTCCCCAGAAGTAGGAGGAAGTTTCCTAGCGCATCCTGAGATTTTACTTTCCTAATACAGTTGCCACTGGCATTTCTCCTGTTTCCTTACGGCTGTGAGGTGCTTGTAAGGTTGGAGGAGGAGCCGCTGGGCAACACACCAGGGGGTGTGTCACAAGCAGTTGAATACAACCGTAATGGATTCGCTATTCTTTCCCAAGAATAAGCCTCAAAAATCAATCCTCATTAATACCTTACCTGTTACAGAATAGTAATAGCAGAAAGAGGATGATGGGTTTTGGTATGAAATAATCCAAGTATGAGTTTCAGCTCTTCCTTTTTTTTTTTTTTTTTAAGCTAACCACTTTGGGCAAATTTGTGAAATTAGATTATGTATTGTAAAATTAGAAATGGTCATAAAAACACAAGGTGTAGTCCTTGTCATACAGTGACTGATTAATAAATGATCATTGAGATATTGAGCTAATTCTTACCTAATGGTTTTTAGCCTCCACCAGATGGATACCTGGCCTTCTGTAGATCCAGAATCACATATCCACTTTCCAGTTTCATCCCTTACAGAAACCTCTTTGGGTATTCAGCTCTTATATGCTTGTAACAGCAAAGCCAATCCTTGAATAAAAACCATCACTTGTCTGGCATCTTGTTTCCTCAATTTCTAGGCTATATCTGCTGTACCAAAAGTTATTTTTAAAAAATAAGAATAGAGAGACATATGGCTGGCTCAGTCTTTAGAGCATTCCACTTTTGATCTCCTGGTCATGAGTTCGAGCCCGGTCTTGGGTCTACAGTTTACTTAAAAAAAATTAATAAAAAATAAAAGAATAGAAGCATGTACTTTGTAGTGATTAGTCATGAATTACTGGTACCTTAGTTTGACAAATACTAGGTGCATATTTCTGCTTGACTCTTTTTAAATGAGAAACTCTAATTTCAATGCTTCTAGATTTTCATTTTTAATTACCAAGCAAAATGTTTTAATGGTCGAAACATGCTTTTGTTGAAACTGCATCATATCCCTCTTTGCTGAAACTGAATAGCATTAAAAATGAGTATAATTAAAAATTATAAATTAATTTTTAATTAAAAAGACATGTTTTCAACTACTATAGGTTTTTTAAATTTAAATTTTAGGTAGTTAACATACAATGCAATATTGGTTTCTGGAGTAGAATTCAGTGACTCATCACTTACATACAACACCCAATGTTCATCATAAGAACTACCCTCCTTAATTATTTCTAATTTTTTACCTTTATTTTTATTGGGGGGAGGGGCAGAAGGAGAGGGAGAAAGAGAATCTTAAGCAGGCTTCACACCCAGCATAGAGCCTGATGCAGGGCTTGATCTCATAACCCTGAGATCATGGCCTGAACTGAAACCAGATGCTTAACTGAACCACCCAGGCACCCTGCACTTTTTAAGTTAAAAAATTACCATAGTTTAGCCTGCCTTCTTTTTACTAGACATTTAGATTATTTTTAGTTTCTCTCAAGTATAAATAACATTGTCTTGAACATCTTTGGCACATTCCTGTAAGCTGACCACATCTCCCCACTCCAGTGCTACCTCCCCACTCCGCCAACGCCAAGCCACCGTCCATCTGTTGATTGGATTATCTGAGTAGCTTCCTGAATGACTTGGTTGCCCTCTTTGAATCCAGCAGTTGGAATTGTCATGTTAAAACGCCAGGTCAGATATTATTCCTCACTGCTCAAAACTTCCCAGTGGCTTCCTTCTCAAATTCAGAGAGAAAACGAGTCACTGCAATGGCCCATAAAGGTGTACTATCTTCCCCAAGGCCATTACCTCTCTGAACCATACCCCACTCTGCTCCAGCCACAACAGTTTCCTTGTGGCTTGTCTGTTTTTTTATGTGCCATGGTATGCTTCTGCCTCAGGGCCTTTGCACCAGCCATCTCCTCTTCTTGTAACCTTCTTTCAAATAACATGAGACGTCATCTTTTACCTCCTTCAAGTCTTTACTCATATGAGTAAAGATATGCCACAAATAACTAAGTGCTTGATTCATCCTGGTTCCCTTTCTTGCATTCTCCTTTTCCCTTAGCACTTTTCACCTTCTAACATGCTATATCTTTGAAGTGTTTACCTTCTTTACTGTCTGTTTTCCCTCCATCCTTCTGCCTCAGTATGTGAGCTCTGGGAGAGTAAGGATTTTTTTTTTTTTTGAGAGTAGGGACTTGTTTCATTTTTTTGCAGTATCCCTAACACCTAGAAGTTTTCAGTATGGACTTGTTGAGTGAATGAAAGTGTGTTTAAATATGTAAGAGAAGTTCCTAGAATAGAAGTACAGTTTTTGGGTCAAGGGCTTTTATACTTAACGTTTTCATCAACACTTCCAAGTTGTCCTTTCAAAAGGTTGGAACAACATTGCTACCAAGTGAGCACTGGTTTCCCCTTACACTCACCACTTTGACCACATACCTGTTTTTCTTAAGTGTTATTTAAAGGGCTTATCAGAGAGAGTCTCAATGACAAACAACAGAATCCATTCTAGCTAATGCGAACAGAAAAATAAATGTTTTTAAAGGGAAACTCACAGATTCTCAGGGCAGACCACAGAGCCAAATGCACCTCTGCAGACAGGAACAATGCCAAATTTTGCCTTGGTGACTGCACCCACAAACGACCCGCTGCTGGTACCTCTGGGCCCAGATGACCAGCTTGCCCTCCTAGACCACCTGATTGATTGTTTACATTGGTGATGTCAACCCTGCAACTCATTGTAATAATTCTTGCCATTGATTACCTTAGTTTGATATTTAAAGGATTTATTGCTCACCAACAATCCATTAAGGCCGTGTCTTTCCCATTCTTAAATTCTTTATCTTGGACTGTCTTTTGATTATCTTGTTTGCGAGTAACTTTTCCAAGAAGGGTTGAAGGATGCCATATTTGAGTCACCCCCCCTTATATCTATCATCTCATCTCATTGTCTTTACTTTACCTCAGCCTTTTTTATTTTCTCAAGCCCATCTTCCAAGTCATTGATTCTTTTTCTTCAGACATATCTTTATTTCTTACCACCTCTGTTGTGGTTTGCATTTCCAAAATGCTTTCAATGTTAAATTTCATTTCTTTCCTGGTTGATGCCATTTTACTTCACCTTCCTCTCTGATCTCTCACATCACTTCCTGAAGCTCTTGAATCATAGGCTCAATGCATCATAGGTTCTTTTTAAATTCTTCGAGAGAGGTATTTTTCTTAAATATTCTTCCATGCATGTCTCCTTCTTTTAGTTGTGACAATATGACTTAAGTTGCATGTTCTGTGTTTGACTGACCTCCCAATGTAAACAGTTATATCTGGGGATGCCTGTTGTTCAAAAACAATTTGGGGGCGCCTGGGTGGCTCAGTGGGTTAAAGCTTCTGCCTTCAGCTCAGGTCATGATCTCAGGGTCCTGGGATCGAGGTCCACATCGGACTCTCTGCTCAGCAGGGAGACTGCTTCCTCCTCTCTCTCTGCCTGCCTCTCTGCCTACTTGTGATCTCTCTCTCTCTGTGTCAAATAAATAAATAAAATCCTTAAAAAAAACCCAACAATTTGGAGAGGGTGAATGCAGTGAGCCTGCATAGAGGGCAGCTTCAAAGTGAAAATGCTGCCTCAGAATGCTCTTGCCAAGTTGTCTGTGTTGTCCCTGTTCTAAGTGGGAGCAGGTTGCCCAAATGGTAGGTTGTTGTAATGATTCCTGGACAATAACTGGTGATTTGGGGTTTAAGCATGCTTCATGGGCTCTGGTCAGCACCTGCCAGGCCAGCTTTGGTTTCCTCTTCCCTCGTCTGACCTCCAAGCAACTTCATTAGGTTAGAACCCAGATTTCAAATAAAAATGACTCAGTTTTATCATCAGCTCCACTTTCCTCTTGGTCTGTCCACAATTCTGTGTCTCTTGGGTTTGTTTTTGCTTTTAATAGTTAACATTCATGGTGAAGTAACCATGGACCAGCCATAGTTCTAAGCGTTTACAGATATTCCCTGATTGAAGCCTTCCAACTACACTCGATTTTATGATCTCCATGTTACGGATGAGGAACCAGAAGCACAGAAAGATGAAAGAAATTGCTCAAGCTGCATGATGTACAGAACAGAGCAGGCTTTGAGAAACCAGGGCCATTGCACTTTGCCATCTTTGTAAACTTGCTATAACCTTGCTCAAGATCTGAAAAACCACATTTCTTCATCACCTGGGTTTTGGAGGTTATAGTTATTTCCTTGTTTTTAGATGGACTTGTCTAAGTTTTTTTTTTTAATATTTTATTTTATTTGACAGAGAGAAACACAGCTAGAGAGGGACCACAAGCAGGGGGAGTGAGAGAGGGAGAAGCAGGCTTCCCGCCAAGCAGGGAGCCCGATATGGGACTCGATCCCAGTTCTCCGGGATCATGACCCGAGCCGAAGGCAGTCGCTCAACCAACTGAGCCACCCAGGCGCCCTTTTTTTTTTTTTAATTTTAAGATTTTATTTATTTATTTGGCAGAGAGAGAGAGCACACAAGCAGGGTGAGTGGCAGGCAGAGGGAGAGGGAGAAACAGGTTCTCCGTTGAGCAGGGAGCCCAATGTGGGACTCCATCCAAGGACCCTGCATTCATGACCTGAGCTGGAGGCAGATGCTTAATGAACTGAGCTACCCTGGTGCCCCTAAGTTTTTTATTGTTGTGTTTTCTCTGATTCATCTCAATAGATTTCCTGGAGCAGCCCAGCTATACATAATATACTTCAACTTTTACCAGAAAACTTTGTAGCATTATTTTCAAGTAAATTGCCAAGTGGCTGTTGCCTCCACTGCCCTGGGATCTTGGGGGCTACTCTGTCCAATACAGTAGCTACTAACATATATATGGCTCTTAAGCCCTTAAAATATCAGTGGTTCAAAGTGAGATATGCTGTAACTTCAAAACACACACTGCATAAAGGAAAGAATGTAAACTATTTTCAAAATTTTGTATATTGATACCACATTGGAATGATAATATTTTATATACATTGGGTTAAATGAAATAGAGAATTAAAATTAATTTCACATGTTTCTTCTCCTTACTCTTTACAATGTGGCTACTAGAATATGTAAAACTATACCTGTGGCTCACATTGTATTTTGATTGGATAGTGCTGCTCCAGGGGTCCCTTTCGTGAAGCAATGGTTTAGGTAAGATGGGGAGAAAATATGGATCCACAAACAAATGACATAATTACACTGGTGGTGAACATGCCAGAGGGGAAGAACAAGAGGCCGAGGTGGTATGTTCAAGACACTTGACAGGTAGACCCACCACATTCCCTTGTCCACAATCAAAACTTTGCCCCATGGTGCATTCTTGTCTGCTTGTGCAAACAGCACCAATAATCCACGCCAGTCCTCACATCTTTTCTGTGCTCCAAATCACGCAACTTATTCCTCTTTTTTGTTCTTATTTCCCCAAGTATCTTGCTGACCAAGTCATGTTTATTTATTCTATTGATTCCACACATTCTACATTTTACTAGCAGAACATAGCATTCAAAACATGTTTGCTTCAACACAAGGGGGGTAGAAAGTCAATGGTAATAGAAATGAAACAGACTGGTTATGAGTTGGCCATGGTTGAAGCAGGGTGAGGCATACAAGGGAGTTGATTTTATTATTTGGACTACTTTTGTATATGAGGAAAATTTCCTTAATAAAATATGACCACCAAATTCCAAAATATACATTGTATATTTAGTACACCAAATAATTTTTCATGGATCAGAGTGTACCCATGTAACTTACTCTACCAATTTCTCCCTTTTTTAAAAAAAGATTTTATTTATTTATTTGACAGAGAGAAACAGAGCCAGAGAGGGAACACAAGCAGGGGGAGTGAAAAAGGGAGAAGCAGGCTTCCCACTGAGCAGGGAGCCCAATGTGGGGCTCGATCCCAGGTCTCCGGGATCATGACCTGAGTCAAAGGCAGTTGCTTAACCAACTGAGCCACCCAGGTGCCCCTAATTTCTCCCTTTTAAAATACAGTCAATTTCTTCTGGGTCAAAACCCATCTGTAGGAAATAAGCAGACAAGATCCACTGCACACTGAACGAAACAAGTGGAGCTTTCAGTCTGGCTGAGAAGACAGGCTAAGTTTAGAGCAGGCAGTGTCTTTACAATTTGCAAGATTCTAGTTTATATTTTTTAATAGGAAATATTTGGTACAAAGTCCAAATTCAATAATTAGAACATTGAGCCCACAGGAACCTGACCTTATCAGTAACAGTTTTTCAACAGCTGCTGTTTCCCATGAAAGTGTATACAAAGCAAGGAAACCAGGATGCCAAGTAGAAAGTCCTGATGAACTGGAAATTGTCCTTTATTTTTTCTTTCAGAGTACTCAAAGATTACTTGTCAGCCCCAGTGAAGAGTGTCAGGGACCACTCTCTGGAGTTGGACTCCTGGGTTTCAAATCCTGGGTGACTTAGAGTTATCTAAACTTTTAATGTCTTTGTAGTTAAAAAAAATCAGCACAATGGGAATCAAGTATATCTCAAAGGGTGTTATAAGGGTTAAAAGACATCATGTGTGAAATATGCTTTTGATCATACCTAGACCAAATGAAGGACCCTGTAAATATCAGCTATCATTTTGTAGCAATTTATGTTTATTCTTAGTTGTTTGACACTTTGCATAGATTCTCTGGCAAATTAAATATTCTGATTCATATATATATGTTATACACATATAACATGAGATATTACCAATTTGCAAATAATTAGATGACTGTCCTTTCTGAGACTCATCTCTTTGAAGGTAGGATCTATGTATTATTCTTCCTTGAATCCTTAGTGTTTAGCATAACACAGCTAATAATCTTTTTTAAAAATTTTATTTATTTATTTGACAGAGAGATAGAGAGCACAAGTAGACAGAGTGGCAGCAGAGGGAAAGGGAGTGGGGAAGCCCAATGTGGCACTTGATTCCAGGACCCAAGGATCACGACCTGAGCTGGAGGCAACCACTTAATCAACTGAGCCACCCAGGTGCCCCAGCTCATAATCTTTTTTAAAAGTCATATTGAATATGACATATAACATACTGAACAGAATAAAAAACACTGAAAATTAAAAGCCTAGGCATTGCTCTTGTGGTTATAAAAAGTTTAAGACATTGGTCTCTGAGCAATTTGTAACATGAAATACATTGACTTTTGTGTTTACCTTTCTCGGGCACCTCATTCAACAAATACTTATTAAGTGCTTCTTATAATGAAGGTATTGAATTGCATGCTGGGTCCCTCATCAGGGAATAGGACAGACACAGTTCTTATGCCCATGGAGTTGACTTCTAACTGGGGAGATAATTTTGCACGACTACTTACAAAATTATGTATATATAACTGGAAGAGAGACACAGGGTACTAACTGCGCAGACATGGGGTGCCGAGCAGGAGTGATGTGTAGGGTGGTAGCAGAAGCTGTAGTAGCTGATGCCGAGCGACAAAGGCAAGAGAAAGGAAAGTACGGGCTTTCTGGGCATTTGAAAATAGCCCAACATTGCATTCTTAACCAACTGAGCCACCCAGGCACCCCTCCAACATTGCATTCTTACCATGTGCTAGGTACTATATTGGGAGATATGGAGTGGGCTAAAGAGAAAAATACAGTTATAAATGCAGTAGGGTACCATTAATTGTCTGTGATGGAGAGGGCTTTTACATTCATTTACCCGAAAGTCTCCCAGCTTCCCTATAAAGTGGATATTAGAGGTCCATTTTATAGAGGTTCAGAGAGGTTATGCAACCTGCCCTAAATCACACAGCAAGTGCTGAAATGGAAGTCAAGTGAACTTTTTCGGCTCCAGAGTCTGTGGTCTTTTCACTACATAATATTATCTCACAGGAGTGCTGAAAAGGCAGGTGAAGATGTTGCAAAGAAAATTCTATCTATTTCTCAAGTTGTTTTTCTCAACTTCATACTGAGGACAAAAAAACCCACAGTTTCATGATCCATTCTAATGTTAATATACTGCCTGGAAATTAATGCATGAAAATTCTGAGACAGGTCAAGCTAGTTCATCACTTTCATCATAAAGAGCCACAATCATCCCTTAATCAAGTGAAACTGTTTTTTCCCAAATGATATCTTTAGCTCTTTGAATCAAATTATTGGAATAATGTTCTAGAGTTTTATTGTTTCTTCTCTGGAGGACAAGACCATTATTGTTTCAACATAAGCATCAGTCGAAATATACAGCACTTTCTCTTATCTGCTATGACTCCAGTGACCATAGAAAATGACTATTTTGTCAAATATCTGTATGCTTGCATTTATTTATTTGAGCCTAGGCAATTTTTAAAAATTTTTATTTATTTGAGAGAGAGAGAGTGCAGTGTGGGGAGGGTCAGAGGGAGAGGCAGACTCCTCAGTGAGCAGGGAGCCTGAGGCAGGGCTCGCTCAGGACTTGGCATATCATGACCTGAGCCAAAGACAGGTGTTTAACCAACTGAGCCACCCAGGTGCCCCTAGGCAATTATGTAGGAAGTAAAATATATACAAATTTTAAGTTCCTTTCAATGACATAAAGTGAAATGTGAGGTCTTTTTTCTTCTTAACATTTTTTATTATGGACCATTTTAAACATGCAAAAAATAGGATAGTATAAAGAAGCCCTGTGTTCCCACCACCCAACTTCAGCAATTCTTAGCTCAGGCTTGTTTCATCTCTACCTACTTCCGCCCACATTTTGTTCAGAAGTGAAGCCCAGACTTATATTTCAATATGTATTTCTAAGAGATAAGGACTCTTTGGGGGCTGAATATTTTGTCAAGCATTTCCTGAGACTGGTTTGTGGGGACATTTGCTAAGGGCTCACATGCTTCCCAGAAAGCGGGCCCTGGCAACGGTCTCGCCTCAACTTCCGGTCCAGCCAACCAGGTGCCTGGCATCACATTCCTGTGGAGAGGGAAATGTCTCATGAAACAGGGTCTGTCAGTGACAGTTGATAGAACCAGAGAGTGGAAGTCTCAAGGGACAGAGCCATGCCTGCTTGAGGCCGGCAGAAGTGTGGCGAGGACGGGACAACAGCACGTCAGGAGAGTGCTGAGAGGACTGCCCTTATGGCACAAGGGTTTTGACAGAATAGCAAGGAAGGGATGAATATAGCGGACAGGTGGCCCCTGAACATGGGTGAGGGGCAGGGAGCACGTTAGGGTCAAAAAGAACCACTGGGGAGCATTTGTGAGCTAACTAGGGACTCCTTGAACAAGAAGTAGGGATTTGGGGGCTGGGCGCCAGGTGATTTTGGTGACAGGGTCTGCAGCAGACCATTTTGTTCTTCCCTATCTGCACTGTTAGGATTTAACCCTAAAACAAGGAAGAGCATAAGGGGGTTTCAAAAGCCAAGCATGAAGCCTTTTGTAGTGGGGTTAAATGGTCATGTCAGAAGTCTAATGTGGCTCTGAGCTTTCAGTTACTGAGCTGCTTGCTGTATTTTTGGGAGCCAGGGTTTTTTTGTTTGTTTGTTTGTTTTGTTTGTTTTGTTTTGTTTTGTTTATCAGAGGGCTATCTGTGATCTCCCATCACTTGGGGGAGAAGGTGACTTCAAAACACCAAATCCTTCACCGTGGGGCATGTCATAGGCCCCTTGTTTTCCACCTGAAAATCACCTTAGAAGTCATGATGTGTTTTTTTCCTTGAAAGATGGGAAAGTTACTGTTTCAGAGCAAGAGATAGGTCCTTTGAAGCTCCCTGACTCTGCAAAGCAACAATAAAGAGTGTGGCTTTAGGCAGCAGGATTTCAATCCCTGCCTCCCTTGATGTTTGCATTTGCTGGCAACAGCCCTGGGGGATTATCTCTGATTTACAAGAAACCAGCTTACTTGAGATCTGAGCTACTCTCCAGAACAGCACTAAGGGAGCTACTGCAGGCCAACTAAGCTAACAACCCTGCAGCTAGAAGACTGTTCAAGCATTTGTCCTGTCCTTTTGTAGAAGTCCCAGAGCTGATATTCTCATGCCTCCGCCTGATTTGAACAGTGTGCCCTGTGGGTCATCAATCATTTCTTCATTAACTGGGCACTTGCTATGAGCTCAGTACTGTGCTAGATGCTTTAGAAGTAGATGTATAATGCAAAAATATTGACATAGGAGGGGCACCTGGGTGGCTCAATGGGTTAAAGCTTCTGCCTTCGGCTCGGGTCATGTTCTCAGGGTCCTGGGATCGAGGCCCACATTGGGCTCTCTGCTCAGCAGGGAGCCTGCTTCCTCCTCTCTCTCTGCCTGCCTCTCTGCCTACTTGCGATTGCTCTCTCTCTGTCAAATAAATAAATAAAATCTTAAAAAAAATATTGACATAGGAGTTGGGAGACCTGGATTCTTTCCCTCTGGCTCCACTTTACCCCTTATTAGCTAGCCACAGGATCTTTGTGGGGCTATTTAATCAAATGTTCAATGTCTGTGCAATTGTTTCCTCATCTGTTAAATGAGAAACTCCATACATTTAAAATCTCCTCTCATTCTAAAATCTAGATTCTAAAGAATAGAAAATATATAACTAGATATTTTACTAAGTGTAAGATACAGTGAAAATATTAAGATTTCCTCAATTCTATCATTGAAACAGTAGAGAATATTATTTTTGAGATTATAATATAAAAAGAACTTCCAAATTACATGACTTGATTAACAAAATGTTCTACCCAGAAGAGACTTGACATAGGAGTTAGATGCTGTGTCATCATAGGACCCCTGCTATGGGCTAGGCCTGTAGGTCTCCACAGCCATCCTATCCGTGTCTTGGAAGTTGTATCTGATGGATGAATTCAGTCTTAGATCTCTGATTCATTTTTAAAAGGGAATAACTAACTCAAATTGAGTTAAGTAAGAAGGTAAAACGCTTTGGCACATGACATGGAAATGTTAAGAGATTGGCAGGGTTTGGCATAGTTCGATCCAGGAATTCAAGGATGTCCTGGTACCTGGCTTCTCTCCATTTCTCTTGTGTGCTCATCTTCATGTTGGCTTCACTCTCAGGCTCCATATGGTGGCAAGATGAATGCCAGGAGCTCCAGGCCACGTGCCTATCTGGACTGATAGCTGCCACACAGGTCCTGGCATTCACTCTGATTAGACTAAGTTGGGAATGACTTAAAGGAGCGACATTTGAGCTGGAACTTAAAGTGTCAGAACTTGTGAATTGTTGGTGGGATGGAGAAAATAGCCCAGGCAAAGGCAAAAGATTCTATGAGAGTTTGGTGTGTTTAAGGAAATCTGAAACTCCAGTTCATCAGAAGCATGTGTGATGGTCACTGTGGAAGTGAATAGTGATGTGCCCAATTTTTTATCTAGAGTTTTAGACAGCTTCTTTACTTGAGCTCCATATTTTTGGCAAAAATCTTGCTTTCTAATCTACCTCATTTGAATTCTTTTTATAAGTTGAAAATGTTACCAAATAAACCACAGAAGCTTGAATGACAAAGATTCCCACCCCCAGAGTTATCAAGTTATATTAAGTTCTTTAAAAAGTAGCCAATGAGTTCATATTTCCAATCCAAACCCTTGGTTCTTTGGAAAGGATGAGTATCACTGCAAGTTTTGACCCTGTTGGAAGAAGGTGATCATAGGACCTGGGAGTGATGTTTACCTTTAAACCTGGCAAGGGCCTGAATGTTTGTCTTGACTTTGGCTCTCCTGGCAGCAAGCCCTGAGACAAGGATTTGAGTGCATGTAGTTTATTGGGCAGTGATAGCAAACATCAACTGGGGAGTAGGAGATGTTAGGGGTTGTCTAAGAAGATGTTAGGGGTTGTCCTGTTTTCCCCCAAAACTTAGGTTGAATTCTTAACCCCCAAAACCTCAAATTGTGACCTTATTTGGGAATAGGATATTACACATGTGATTAGTTAAATTAGGATGAGGTCATCTGAAGTGGAATGGGCCTTAATCTGACATGATTGATGTTTTTGTTAAAAGGGGAAATTTGAACACAGAGGTAGAAAACCACATGAACATGAAGACAGAGATCAGAGTGATACTTGTGTAAGCCAACATAAAAGATTGCAAGCAGACCATCCAAAGCTGGCTTAAAGGAATGGAACAGATTTTTTTCTCTGTTTGGATGAAATTAAGATGGCCAGCATCTCGATCTGGACTTCCAGCCACCAGAATGGTGAGATAATACATTTCTGTTGTCAAAGCCCCCCGAGTCCATACAACTTTGTTCTGGCAGTCCCTGCAAACTAATACAGAAGAGAAGGTGTGGATAAAGGATGTGCTATCAAGCAAGTTACCAACGTGCCCTAACGGGTCTTAATCCCAAATGGACAACTCTGCAGATAATGGGGAATGTGAATCGCAAAAGTGTTTTGCAAGACTCTGCAATAAAAAGGCAACTCAATTTTAAAAAGGGCAAGGATAGATATTTATCCAAAGAATATATGTAAATGGCCAAAAGTATAAGAAAAGATGTTTAACATCCATCTTAGTTTGTTTGAGCTGCTAAAACAGAATACCATAGACTGCACAGCTTCAGCAACAAACATTTATTTTTCATAGTTCTAGAGGTTGGAAGTCCAAGATCAGGGTGCCAGCATGGTCAGGTTCTTGGAGAAGGCCCTTCCTGCCTTGCAGATGTCTGTCTTCTGATTGTATCCTCATACGGAGGAGACAAAGAGGACCAGCTCTCTTACTCTTCTAATGAGGACACTAATCCCATCCCGAGTCTCCACACTCATGACCTAATTACCTCCCAACATCCCGACCTTCAAACACCATCACATTAGGGCTTTGACGTATGGATTTTGAGGAACACAAACATTCAGTCTCTAGCAACATCATAAATAATTAGGAAATAATGGCTAATAATAAAAAAGATGGAAAATAACACGACTTAATGAGGATACAGAGAAATAGCAACTCTCATTCCTTACTGGTGAGATTGTGGTGCACTTTGGAAAACAGTTTTCCGGTTCCTAAAATACTTAATCATAGAGTTATCATAACCTCATAATTCCACTCTGAGTTATATACCCAAAAGAATGGAACATACATGTCCACACAAAGATTTGTACACAAATGCTTATCGCAGCAAAATGAAACAGAAACAATGCAAATGTCCATCAGTTGATGAATGTATAAATGTGGTCTATCCATAAAATGACATCTTACTCAGCAATAAAAAAGGATGAAGTACTGATACATGCTAAAACATGAATGGATCGGGGTGCCTGGGTGGCTCAGTTGGTTAAGCAACTGCCTTCGGCTCAGGTCATGATCCCGGAGACCCAGGATCGAGCCCCAGATCGGGCTCCCTGCTCAGCAGGAAGCCTGCTTCTCCCTCTCTCACTCCCCCCACTTGTGTTCCTAGCTGTGTTTCTCTCTGTCAAATAAATAAACAAACAAATAAAAAAATATCTTAAAAAAAAAACGTGAATGGATCTTGAATACATGTTGTGAAAGAAGCCAGGCATGAAAGGCTACATATTACATTATTCCATTTATTTGAAATTTCTAGAAAGATAAATCTATAGAGACAGAGAATGGATTAATGATTGTTAGGGGCTGGAGGGAGAGTGGAATGGGGAGTGGTTACTAATGGGTATAGGGTTTCTTTTCGGTGTGATGAAAAATGTTCTGGAATTAGACAATAGTTACTGTGGCACAGCTGCGTGAATATATAAAAACCACTAAATTGCACACTTTAAATTGTGAGTTTTAGCAGGGCCTGGGTGGCTCAATCTTAAGGGTCTGCCTTCTGTTCAGGTCATGATCCTGGGTCCTGGGATTGAGTCTCCATGTGGGACTCCCTGCTCAGTGGGGAGTCTGCTTCTTTCTCTCCCTCCCCCATTACTCCCTCTCTTTCTCTCTCTCTCTCTCTCCCTTAAATAAATAAACAAACAAACAAATAAATAAATCTTTATAAAGTGTGAGTTTTATGGCATGTGAGAGAGAGTGGATCTTTAACAAAACCCCTGCCTGCAGGATGAGAGAACTACAATAGTTATCTACCAGCCCTCAACAGTCATTGGTTGAAAGGTGCTCTGGAGGTGTATTAATTCTCTGGAACTTGTGACCAAATTTATATGTGGAGTCCAGGATTCTGAGAGAGCCTTTGCAAATGTGGGGATTTGGAAGTTAGGGATAGATATTTTCAGGAACTCTCTGTTTCAAAAGGATGAAAAATTCCCCGGCCTCACGGGCAAATACTTCTTGCTTTCTGGAATTATGTGGTATTGACTTCTTAGTTGTCTGGGCTCATACAGTCAGAGTGGTCCCTCAGCCTGGAAGATGAAGCATCGAACCCAGAGGGCTTTCCTCGAAGTGCTTAGGCCTTGATTTGTTTTGAGATCACCACAGTCATTTTAGCCACAAACACTAGAAATCAACCCTGGCTAGGATAGCTGTAATAAAACGGGTGCCCCGTGACAAGTGCGAGGGAGGAGAGGGCAGAGGGGAGTCCTCTTTTATGGCTATGAGAAGCAAACGCGCTGAGAAGCAGAGCGTGTGGCTCTGAGATTCGCGGGAAAAGCTGGAGCTCAAGCAGCGTGCTGTAGCTGGAGAAGGTGGGCTGGCCCAGGAGCAGAGACCACGGGCTCTTGTTCCCACGGCCAGCACCTTCCGCAGAGTGAGCTTGAAATGCTTAGCATCTCATATCGTGAAGTCTACCGGGGAGGCGGGATTAGGGCGGACTTTGAGTCCTGAAGCCAAAGTCCCACGGTCTTGTCTTCCGCAAGTGTGCAGTTTCTTTAAAGTAAAATGGATGCAGGATGGTGGGAAGGTAACTGGGAATGCCGATTCCGCCAGGGACCTGGAGTGTCCCTATGTGCTGATACAATTTATTTATTTTACTTACTTTTTTAAAAAAGTTTTTTTGTTTTTTGTTTTTTAAGTAGGCCCCATGCCCAACAAAGGGCTTGAACTCAGAACCCTAAGATCAAAAGTCGCATGCTCCAGCCTGGCGGCATCCGCCCCCCACCTCCACCATGCAATTTATTTTATTTTATTTTTTTTTAAAGATTTTATTTATTTATTTGACAGAGAGAAACACAGCCAGAGAGGGAACACAAGCAGAGGGAGTGAGAGAGGCAGAAGCAGGCCTCCTGCCAGTCTCCGGGATCATGACCTGAGTCAAAGGCAGTCGCTTAACCAACTGAGCCACCTAGGCGCCCCTGCCATGCAATTTAAACAGTAGTATTAGGGGCGCCTGGGTGGCTCACTTATTAAGCATCCGCCTTGGCTCAGGTCATGATCCTGGAGTCTCAGGATCCAGCCCCACATCAGGCTCCCTGCTCCGAAGCTGGGAAGCCTGATTCTCCTTTTCGCACTCCCCCTGCTTGTATTTCCTCTCTGGCTCTGTTTCTCTTTGTCAAATAAATATATACAATCTTTTTTAAAAGAAATAAATGGTGGTATCATTAAATGCAGCCACAGTCGGCAATCATATCTCTGTCTCAAACAAATCATTGCTGAAGTTGTCAGGCAATTATATTTGCCAGGCATATGGGGTGCACCGTGAGCAGGTAAATGATTTACACCCCAGAGACAATCTCAAAGCTTTTGCCCTTCCTTTATTTTGTGCAAACCTCCAGCTTAGGTTATCTGGGGCTTACGCTATCCGCCTCATTTCTAAAGCCTTTCCTTCATCTCTTTTCTTACCAGACCCTCATTTTCATCATCTTTGTCAAGGGCCTTTAAATGCTAAACTGTTCTGGAACATCAGCCCTCACATTTTATTTGGTCTCAGGGTTCCTTAAATAATCTTAAAAATGACTGAGGATGCTAGAAAAGCATCTGTTTCTGTGGAGATCATTCACCTCACCGAACACTTGAAGAGCAGAAATTTAAAAAAATATTAATTTTAAAACAATAATGAAAGTAATTACAGGTTAATCTAAATCACATAAATATGTTTTCTGAAAAAAAATCAGTACTGTTTTTAACAAATCTCTTCAATGTCTGGCTTCATAGAAGAAAGTTAGAATCTCATATCTGCCTGCGCATTTTTGCTCTGTCATATCACCCTGGGAAATTCCACCGTACACTTCAAGAAAATGGGTGTGGAAAGGCAGGAATATAATAGCATTATTATGAAAATAATTAGAACCTGCAGACCTCTTGGAGGGGGACAACAGCGGTCCCCAGACCGATGAGAACTGCTGGCAGTTTTGGTGTTCTTCATTCTTTGTGTGGATCTGTGCTTCCATCTGGCACCATTTTCCTTTTACATTTCCTGCAATGTGGGTCTTTTGGTAACAAATTCTTTCAGCTTGCATATGTTTGGAAAATGTATTTTGTTTTGGCCCTTGAAAGCTATTTTCACTGGGGTGGTAGAACTCTCTGTTGACAGTGTTTTCTTTCAGTATTTTAATGGTGTTGCTCCACTGTCTTTTCACTTAAACTGCTCCTTTTTTTTAAATTGGGATATAATTATAATTAACATATAACATTGAAACAGTTTGAGGTATATAGCATAATGATTCAACATTTGTTTGGAATTGCAAAAGAATCACCACAATAGTCTCATTAACATTCATCACCACACATAGTAACACTTTTTTTTCCTTGTGATAACTTTTAAATATACAATATAGTATATTTAACTTTGAAATATACAATATAGTATTATTAACTATAGTCATCATACTGTACATTACATCCCTAGGACTTATTTGTTTGATAGCTAAAGTTGGTACCTTTTGACTACCTTCATCCATTTCAGCCATACTCCACCATGTGCCTCTGGCAACGACCAAATCTATTCTCTGTGTCTGAGTTCAGGTTTTTAAAATCAATATCTTTTTTTAAAAATTTTTTTATTTATTTGACACAGAGAGAGATCACAAGTAGGCAGAGAGAGAGAAGGAACAGGCTCCCTGCTGAGCAGAGAGCCTGATGTAGGCCTCGATCCCAGGACCCCTTAGATCATGACCTGAGCTGAAGGCAGAGGCTTTAATCCACTGAGCCACCCAGGCACCCTGAGTTCAGGTTCTTATTTCATTAGATTCCACATGTGAAATCATACAGAATTTATCTTTCTCTGTCTGACTTATTTCATTTAGCATAACACCTTCAAAGTTCATCCATGTTGTTGCATGGACAGGTTTTCCTTTTTTATGGCTGAATAATATTCCATTGTATTTATATAGACCACATCTTCTTTATCCATTCCTCCATTGCTGGGCACTTAGGTTGCCTCCGTGTCTTGGTTGTTATAAATAATGCTGCAAGGTGGGGGTACAGATATATTTTTCAAGTAAGTATATTCACTTCCTTTGGATAAATACCCAGAAGTGGAATTGCTAGATCATATGGTAGTTGTATTTTTAATTTTTTGAGGAACTTTCACACTGTTTTCCATAGTGGTAATACCGTTTTTATTCCCATGAAGAGCAGGCATGGGTTCCCTTTTCTCCACATCTTCGCCGACACTTGTTATTTCTTGTCTCTTTCACTTTCTGACAGGTGTGAAGTGATGTCTTATGGCAGTTTGATTTGCATTTCCCTGATGACAGGTGATGTGGAACACCCTTTCATGTACCTTTGTTTTGTTTTTGCTTTTGTTGTTTTTTCAAATTTTAATTTAAATTCTAGTTAGCGAACATACAGTGCTTCATATACCTTTTGACTATCCATTTGTCTTCTTTGGGAAAATGCCTATTCAGATCCTCTGCCCATTCTTTTAATCAGATTGATTTTTTGTTATTGAGTTGCATTAGCTTTTTACATATTTTAGATATTAACCCTTTGTCAGATATATAATTGGCAAATATTTTCTCCCATGCAGGAAGTTGCCTTTTTATCTCATTGATGATTTCCCTTGCTGTGCAGAAGCTTTTTCATTTGCCATAGTCCCACTTAGCTGTTTTTGCTTTTGTTGCCTTCACTTGCTTTGCTTCTGATGAGAAACCCATGGTCGCCTTTATTTTTGTTTCTCTGCATATAATGTGGTTTTTTTCTATTTCTGCGTTTAAGATTATTCTCTTTATCCCTAGTTTTGAGCATTTTGATTATGCTGTACCTTGCTGTAGTTTCTTTTCTTCTTCTTCTCATGTTTCCTGTGCTTGAGGTTTGTTGGGACTTTTTGATCTGTAAGTTTAAAGTTTTCATGAATTTGGAAAACTTTGGTCTTATTTCTTCTTATGTTCTTTCAGTTGCCCTCTCGTATTTCAGGGATTCCAATTATACACATATTCAAATAAAGTTGTTCTACCGCTCACTAAGTTCATTTTTTATAACTTTTTAAAAATAATTACAGTCTTATAGGAAGTTGCAAAAGCATACATAGAGTCCCTTGTACTGTTCTCCCAGTTTCTCCCAAAGGTATAACTGCAATGCAATATCAGATCAAGGAAAATAGCATTGGTACAAGTCTGCTAACTAAGCTGTAGATCTTATTTGGTTCTCATCATTTTTAATATACATTTGTGTTTGTGTGTATAGTTCTTTTTTTTTAAGGTTTTATTTATTTATTTGACAGACACAGAGAGAGTGCAAACAGGCAGAGCGGCAGGCAGAGGGAGAGGGAGAAGCAAATAGGGAACCTGATGCAGGGCTCAATCCCAGATCAGTACCTGAGCCAAAGGCAGATGCCTAACCACTGAGCTACCGAGGCACTGCTGTGTGTATGGTTCTATGCAATTTTATCTTACACATAGATTCATATAACCACCACCACAATCAAGATATAAGAACATTTGATTGGGTGCCTGGGTGGCTCAGTGGGTTAATGCCTCTGCTTTCAGCTCAGGTCATGATCTCAGGGTCCTGAGATCGAGGCCCGCGTCATGCTCTCTGCTCAGCAGGGAGCCTGCTTCCTCCTCCTCTCTCTCTGCCTGCATCTCTGCCTACTTGTGATCTCTCTCTCTGTCAAATAAATAAATAAAATCTTTAAAAAAAAAAAAGAACATTTGATTACCACAAAAGAACTTCCTTGTGTGAACCTTTTTTTTTTTTTTTAAAGAATTTACTTATTTGATAGAGAGAGAGATCACAAGTAGGCAGAAAGGCAGGCAGAGAGAGGAGGAAGCAGGCTCTCTGCTGAGCAGAGAGCCCGATGCGGGGCTGGATCCCAGGACCCCGAGATCATGACCTGAGCTGAAGGCAAAAGCTTAACCCATGGAGCCACCCAGGTGGCCTGTGCAAACCTTTTATATTCAAACAGGATTCCTGTCTCATGGTGACTTAATCATGCTCTACCAACCAAGCCAGGCTGCCATTCTCCATTTCTATACTTTTGCATTGTGAGAATATTATATAAAGAAAATCATAAAGTATGTAACATTTTAAAATTTATGAGTGAAACTATCTGAACCTGGAATTTTCTTTATGGGAAAGTTCTTAAATACAAATTTAGTTTTTAAAAAGTGTTATATGAATATTCAGGTTATTTATTTCCTTTTGGGTGGGCTTTGATCATTTGTATTTTTCAAGGAATCTTATTTCACCCAATTTATCAAATTTATTGTCATAAAATTGTTCACAATATTCCTTTTTTTTTTTAAGATTTTATTTATTTATTTGACAGAGAGAAACACAGCTAGAGAGGGAACACAAGCAGAGGGACTGAGAGAGAGGGAGAAGCAGGCTTCCCACTGAGCAGGAAGCCTGATGTGGGGCTCGATCTGGGGTCTCCGGGATCATGACCTGAGTCGAAGGCAGTGGCTTAACCAACTGAGCCACCCAGGCGCCCCCACAATATTCCTTTACTAACCCTTTAATGTCCATAGGCATCCGGTATTTGTCATTTGTGTCTTCTCTATTTTTTTCTTGAGTTTCACTAGAAGTGTACCCATTTTAAATATTTTTAAATAATTAGTTTGGTTTCATTGATTTTACTATACTGTTTTCATTGATATCCCTTTTTGCTTTATGGTTCCTTCTACTTGCTCTGGGCTTAATTTTTTTTCTAGTTTTTTTAGGGTAGAAGCTTAGATCCTTGATTTGACACCATTTTTTCTTTTCTTTTTTTTTTTTTAATTAGGTTCTTTGTGAGAAATTTAGACCATCAATTTGTGAGACTAAACTCCATTTGTGAGAAAACAGAGTAGAGGTAGCCCTAAAGCTGAAGAACAGCTTTGATTTTTTTTTTTTTTTAAGATTTTATTTATTTGACAGAGAGAAACACAGCCAGAGAGGGAACACAAGCAGGGGGAGTGAGAGAGGGAGAAGCAGGCCTCCCACCGATCAGGGAGCCCGATGTGGCGCTCTATCCTGGGTCTCCGGGATCATGACCTGAGCCGAAGGCAGTCGCTTAACCAACTGAGCCACCCAGGCACCCCCAGCTTTGATTTTTGACAGAACTTTCAAGTCCACAGCTTTCTTTCTTTCTTTCTTTCTTTCTTTCTTTCTTTCTTTCTTTCTTTCTTTCTTTTTTTAAAGTATAGTTTTGTTTTGTTTTAAAGACTTTATTTATTTGACAGGGAGAAACACAGCGAGAGAGGGAACACAAGCAGGGGGAGTG
>PITA01025015.1:0-19604 GCA_004023965.1 Spilogale gracilis
ATAGAAGAATGAAACTAGACCATTCTCTTACACCACACACAAAGGCAAACTCGAAATGGATGAAAGACCTCAACGTGAGGCAGGAATCCATCAAAATCCTGGAAAAGAACATAGGCAGTAACCTCTTTGACATCGGCCACAGCAACTTCTTTCAAGACACGTCTCCAAAGGCAAAGGAGACAAAAGCAAAAATGAACTTTTGGGACTTCATCAAAATAAAACATTTCTGTACAGCAAAGGAAACAGTCAGCAAAACAAAGAGGCAACCCATGGAATGGGAGAGGATATTTGCAAATGACATGACAGACAAAGGGCTGATATCCAAGATCTATAAAAAACTACTCAAACTCAACAACCAAAAAGAAGATGAACACATCAAAAAATGGGCAAGAGACATGAAGAGGCACTTCTCCATAGAAGATATACAAATGGCTAACAGACACATGAAAAAATGTTCATCATCCCTAGCCATCAGGGAAATTCAAATCAAAACCACACTGAGATACCACCTCACACTACTCAGAATGGCCAAAATTAACAAGTCAGGAAACAATAAGTGTTGGAGAGGCTGCGGAGAAAGGGGAACCCTCCTACACTGTTGGTGGGAATGCAAGTTGGTGCAGCCGCTTTGGAAAACAGTGTGGAGATTCCTCAAAAAATTAAAGAATAAGAGCTACCCTATGACTCTGCAATTGCACTACTGGGCATTTACCCCAAAAATACAGATGTAGTGAAAAGAAGAGCCATACGTACCCCAGTGTTCATAGCAGCAATGGCCACAATCGCCAAACTGTGGAAAGAGCCAAGGGGCCCTTCAACAGATGAATAGATAAAGAAGATGTGGTATATATATACAATGGAATACTACGCCTCCATCAGAAAGGATGAATATCCAACTTTTGTAGCAACATGGACTGGATTGGAAGAGATTATGCTGAGTGAAATAAGCCAAGTAGAAAACATCAAGTATCACATGGTTTCACTTACTTGTGGTGCATAAGGGATAAATAGAGGACAGTAGGAGAAGGAAAGTAAATGGAAAGTAGGGTAATTCAGGGAGAGAAACGAAACATGAGAGACTTTGGACACAGAAACAAGCTAAGGGACTTGGGGGGGGTGGGAGGATGGGAGATCCTGGTGGTGGGTACTGAGGGCACGTTTTGCATGGAGCACTGGGTGTGGTGCATGGGCAATGAATCTTGGAACACTGAAAAAATAAAATAAATTTAAAGTAAAAAAAAAGTCAATGAGGCATTAGTGCTAATTATTATTATTTTAAATTATCATCATTATCAGGATGTCACTGTTGGTTGTTGAAAAGGAGACGATAGCAAAAGAGAACTGGAAGTAAAATTTTTTCCTTAATGTCAGTGAGCTGTAATTGTTGCCCCCACACTTTGACTTTCCAGATGCTATGGGGCTCTAAATTTTAGCCCTGCATAGGGAGCATAGGCAGTCTGGACACCCAGATGTTTGAAGTCTTCTAAATACTTTCATGTAGAACTGTGTTATTCAATATTATATTTTAGTGTTATTATCAGGGTTATTTTGGAGATTTTCTCCTTTGTTGAAACTGGTACTGAATAGGAAAAGTCAGATCAGGAAGAATCTAAATGCCAGCTATGTGCTTCCTTGCCTTATTATCTCAGAATTCTTTGAGAATGTGGGCTCATTAGGATATTTTTGTATTTATCTTTTCTCTATTAAAAATCTAGTGTTATATTTAGTTATTTTTTAGGAGTTAATGATTATAACTTTATTAGTTATTTGCAGTTAGTTTCCTGTTTAGAAATAAAAGGAGAAATTAGGTATACCCAAGTATATATATATATGGAAGGATGTATAAAGGAAAGACCTTTCCCTTCCACTTTTATTTTTTACTCAGGTGGTTTTAGTAGGACTGTTCCTTATGTCCAGGAGAGTTTGGAGACTAATGTTAAAACCTGTTAGACTATTATCCAATGTTTTCCTTTCTGTTTTTCTCAACATTGAGCAGAATATTGCATTTGGGAAATTTTGTCATTGCTTACCATTCTCTCTTTGACCCTTTCCAACTTTACTTGTATACACATTAAATCTCATGACAGGAATTGGATATAATGCAATTGGAGATTGGCTGCTATGATTTCTAACTGGCTCATCATGCCATTTCACTGACCTTGCAGTAATGACACCCTGAATTTTGGAGAAATAAGTTTGACACCTCATTTAAAACATTTTGGTGGAATTTTAATATTATTAGTTTAATACTTTAAAAAATACATGTGTCATTATGACTTTGGCTTTTGTATATTTGACTAAAATTGTATTTATTGTGGAGAAACAGTATAGATACTAAGAATAAATTGTGTTATCTTATAGATGTTCCTAATTCTGAAAAAGAAAATGCATCAGAAGGTCCTACTCAGAAAGGTCTTCGTGAAGCGAGGGAAAAAAACAAATGTAAAGCAAGGATAAAAGATAATACAAAGGTATGACTTTTTGTCCTTATTTCCATTAATTCATGCCTAACTCTCAGATATTCAGATCCATGAACTCATATGGTATCATTATTTTACTGGAAGAGGAACTTTGAGATCATATATTCCAAGCCCCTTGGTTTATAGAAAAACATGGAGGTCCTCAAACAGTACTAATATGTGAGGGGCATAAGCTTATTGGTGGCAGAGGCAACTTAGTGAATCAGTCCACCACCTGTCCCAGCTTAATCACAGGCATGTGTGCTCACCTACTTAGTTTTCTGCCTACTCTCTCCAAAAGAAGTAACTCCCACATCATACCCTTATTTCTTTTCTCATAGTATAACTTTAAACTTTTCTTATTTTTCTTTAAAAGTAGAATGGGACGAATTATGGCCCATTTAAGAATCTCCTTATATCTGAGTACCTTTGCTTTGCAGTCAGGCTGATAGTTAAACACTTCTGTAATAATGAAAGAAAATGTATTAAAATGTGTGGTCAGACATCAAAAATGAGGAGGGAAAAAAGCACATAAAACTATAGGGGGTTTAATTTCTTGTTATGAAAAATGTATAAAAGTCTAGCGAGATAATAAATTTTCTTACAAAGTACATAGTTTATCGCTTTGCTTTCTAAAATAGCTGATATTTATTTACAAATAAAAATACTTAAGATTATAATAATTTAGTAGTAATTCTATAAGAACAATATATTTTTATGAATGAAAACAATATAATAAATCTTTTATTTAGCTAATAATATCAATAAAGTTTTTTTTTCTTCAAAGGTATGCATTGGAATACAGTATTATTATAATATTGAATAAACTACAGACTAAACAATTTTAGGTCATATTTAGGTTTTGGTAATTACTTTGTGGTATTCATATTACTATTTTTCTGTTTCTCTATTATCACTATTAATTTTAGATTTATGGTGTTTGGGGCAAATCTTTTCTTGTCAGCCTGCGCCAACAACATCCCATCAGGATGGACCTTCCGTTTTTGCCACCTTAAAACTTTCCCACTCCTCTACCTGTCTTTGAGTCTCTGCCAAATGCAAGCACTGGCGGTGGCTGACTCTCTTGCTGTCAGGTAGTTCTTGTTCTCACTTGGGAATAGAGGAGCATATAAAGCATCCCAAATAAAGAAAAGAAAAAAAATCAGGATTAAGGATTTTCACTGTGATGGTGGTGATTGTCATTAGGAACATTTTCATCTTCTAATGGCATAGGCATTCTCTTTAAGGTAGCAAGTCATACTTAAAAATGATTTGTAGATTCATTCACTAAGTGCTTATGGCTTGCAAGACTCTACGTTAGTGATACAAAGTTGACTTTTTGTGTGGCAAAAAGCTACTAAAATATAGGACAGCACATTAAATATTTATGCATAGTATATTCTTTATCAGTGCATTAAAATATTTAACATAATACCTACAAAATGATAGAAAAATTCTGACCTTACAAAAGTGCCGAAGTGCAGAATAAAGTAAATTCCTCTCCCCTCACTAAGTAATCATTTTTACTAATATTTCTCTTTTAATTTTTTTTCCCTGCAAGTTAGTACACTTTGACCAACATCCCCCCAATGTCCCCACCCTCTAGCTCCTGGTAATCAGCATTCTACTTTTTGCATCTTGAGTTTTTACTTTTTTGGTTCACACATAAATGATATCATTACGGTATATATTTTTCTCTGACTTGTTTCATTTAGCATGATGTTCTCAAGGCCCATCAACGTTGTCACAAATGGCAGAATGTCCTTCTCTCTCATAGCTGAATGCTAATCCGTTATATGTGTGTGTGGCTAGCTAATCCATTTGTGTGTGTGTGTGTGTGTGTGTGTGTGTGTGTGCGCGCGCACATCACATCTTGTTTTTTCATTAATCCATTGACAAATGGTTAGTTTGTTTCTGTATCTTGGCTATTATGAATAATGCTATAATCAAAAGGAAATGCAGATAATATTTTGGAGATCCTGTTTTTATTTCCTTTTGATATATATTCAGAAATGGAATTGCTGGATTGTGTAGTAATGCTATTTTTATTTTTTTGAAGAACTTTCATACTATTTTCCATAGTGGTTGTACCACTTTATGTTCCCATGAACAGTGCACAAGGGTTCCCTTTTCTCTACATTTTTACCAAGAATTGTTATCTATTGTCTTCTTGATAATTCCATTGTAACAGGTGTGAGATGATATTGCGTTATGGTTTTCATCTCCATTTTTCTGATAATTAATGATGTTAAGAATCTTTTAATGTACCTGTTGACTATTTGTATGTATTCTTTGGAAAATATGTATTTCATTCCTTTGCCCATATTTTAATTGGATTTTTTTTGTTACTGAGCTGTGTGAGTTCTTTATATATTCACATATTTATCTTTTATCAGATATGTGGCTTGCAAATAATTTCTTCCATTCAGAAAGTCATTTTTTCATTTTGTTGATTATTTTTTTTCTGTGCAGAGGCTTTTAATGTAATCTTACTAGATTTTTGCTTTTGTTTCTTATGTTTTTGTGTCATATCTAAAGAATCATTGACAAGACAGTGTCAAGAAGTTTTTTCTTATATTTTCTCTAGGAGTTTTGTAATTTCAAGTCTGATGTTTAATCAGTTTTATTTAGTTTTTCTGAATGATGTAAGATGGATATACAATTTAATTTTTCTGTATGTGATTATCCAGTCTTCTTAAAACCATTTATTAAAGAGACTGTCCTTTCCCCCATTGGATATTCTTGGCTTCCTTGTCAAGTGCTAGTTGACTGTATATATGGGAGTTTATTTTTACACTCTCTATTCTGTTCCTTTGGTCTATGTGTCTGTTTTTATGTCAGTACTATACTGTTTTGATTACTGTAGCTTTGTGGTATAGTTTGAAAATCGAAAGTGTCACAGTTCCTCCAACTTTGTTCTTTTTTCTTGGGATTGCTTTGGCTATTTGGGGTGTTTTGCAGTCTTATACAAATTTTAGGATTTTTTTAATTAAAAAATGCTATTGGAATTTGGAAGAGGTTACATTGAATCTATAGATGGTTTGGGGCAGTATGGACATTTTAACAGTATTAATTATTTCCACACATGGGGACAGGATATCTATTTGTTTGTGTCTTCAGTTTCTTTCATCACTATCTTATAGTTTTCGTTGTACAGATCTTTCACTTCTTTAATTATATTTATTCCTAAGAATTTTACTGGTTGTGATGCTATTATAAATGGTATTGCTTTCTTTATTTCTTTTTCAGTGGTTTTATGGATTGTGTGTAGAAACACAACCAATTTTTGTATTTTGATTTATTTTCTGAAATGTCACTGAACTCAATTAGTTCCAATAGTTTTTTGGTTGAGTCTTCAGGATTTCTGTATATAAGATTATATCATCTGCAAGGAAGGTAATTTAGTTTTCCTTTCTTATTTGGATGCTTTTCAATTCCCATTTATTTCTGGCTCTTGGGTTAGTGTCATCATTTCAGTATGAAAAAAAAGAGCAAGTTCAACACAAAAAGAGAAATTTGAAGTGTAGAATAGGATGCAACCAAGGGCATGGAGGAAAAGGCAAAAGGAAAAGGAAGAGCTGAGATGTTGCCAAAAGACAGAGGGCCTCCTGTCCCCTCTCCTTTGGGAGATAAATGACTCAATATTTAGGTGGCAGTACACACTTTCCACATATATGTCAGGGTTGGTATTTTGGGGGAAGTAAAAAAAGTTGAGGAAGAGGTCTTTCTAGAAGCTAATCTCTTCGCCTTCGACCAGCTTTCTCTGATCAATGAAGGAAGGAATCTTTTTGGATGCTTTTTATTCTTTGTCATGCCTGATTGCTCTAACTAGGATTACAAGTACTGTGCTCATTTGTAATATCTCTTCTTTCATTTCTGATTTTTTGTCTTTACTCTTTTTGTCTTAGTCTAGCTAAGGGTTAGCCAATTTTGTTTACCTTTTTAAAAAAAATTGTTAATTTGATCTTTTTCATGGCTTTTATGTCTCTTTTATTTGTCTGATTCTGTTATTTT
Source organism: Spilogale gracilis (assembly GCA_004023965.1). Taxonomy (NCBI): domain Eukaryota; kingdom Metazoa; phylum Chordata; class Mammalia; order Carnivora; family Mephitidae; genus Spilogale; species Spilogale gracilis. The sequence goes on from PITA01025015.1 coordinate 6,474, forward strand.
CTTCTTTTTGCTGAATTTGGGCCTAATTTTTCCTCTTTTTCTACTTTTTTGAGGTATAAAGTTAGCTCAATAATTTGAGATCTTTTTTCTTAATAAATGCATTTGTTACTATAAACTTCTAAGAACTACTTTTATTAATATCCTATAGATTTTGGTGTGTTGTATTTCCATTTTTATTTGTTTCAAGATTTTTTTTTACTTCACTTTTTAAAAAAGATTTATTTGAGAGAGAGCGCACACAAGTGCAAGGGATGGTCAGAGGGAGAGGGAGAAGCAATTATTGATATGTAAGGACTTTCTAATGTCTCTTAATTGCTTTTTGGCTGATTCATAGTTTTATTGTTTCTTTTTCCTTTTTTTGCTGCCTACCTTTTTATTTTCTATTTTCTATTACAGTACTCTCTGATTCACTTAACTTTATCTCTTGTGAATATGCCTTAAGCTTTTGCTTTGTGGTTACCCCAGAGGCTTACAAAAAAACATCTTATAGGTATAATAGTCCATTTTATGTTGATAGTGACTTAACTTCAATTACATGCAAAACCTGTACACTTTTACCTCCTCTACCTTTCTGTTTTACTGTCACAGTTTACTTCCTTTTTAAGTTGTATATTTGTTAAGAAATTGTAGTAGGTACAGTTATTTTTTAATTCTCTTTTTCTTTGACTTTTATAGTGGACCACATCATCATAGTACAGGATTAGTTTTCTAAATATGACTGTATATATGCCTTTAGCAATGTCTTATATGTTTTGATAAGTTTTTATGTTATAAGTTAGTGTTTTATTTCAGCTTGAAGAACTCCTTTCAGAATTTCTTATAAGCTACATTTAGTGGTAATGAACTCCATCAGCTTTTGTTTGTTTGGAAGTATTTCTTCATTTCTGAAGGATAACTGGATAGAATGTTTTTGGCTGGCAATTTGTTTTCTGAAGAACTTTTACTATGTGATTCCACTTCCAATTGTTCTGTAAGATTTCTGCTGAAAAATCCACTTACAGCCTAATTGACATTCCTTTGTATTTATAATATTATTTCAGTTGATTTTTTAGAATTCTCTGTCTTTGATTTTTGACAAATTTATTATAATTATCTTAGAGCAGACTATTTTGAATTGAAATAAAAGGTTTTGATCTCTTAGCTTCATCAGTTTGGATGTGCATCTTTCTTCCCAGGTTTGAGAAGTTCTTAGCTATTATTTCTTTGAATAAGTTTTCTACCCACTTCTCCCTCTGTTTTTCTGGAACTCCAGTAATGTTGATATTGGTTCTTTTGATGGCATTATAGATCATGTGTACTTTCTTCACTCTTGTTCATTCTTTTCTCTTTGTTCTTTTCTGACTGGATTATTTAACAATTCCTATCTTTTAACTCATCTGTTCTTTCTTCTGTTTGCTATATTAATTTTGATGTTCTCTATTGAATTTTTCATTCCATTCATTGAACTTTTCAGCTCCAGAATTTTGGTTTGGTACTTATTTTTTGTTTATGTCACTTTGTTAAATTTAATTTATGTTTATGTTTGGTTTTATAATTTTTGTTGAATTATCTTTGTTTTTTGAGTGCATTGAATTTCCTCAGAATAGTTATTTTGAGTTCTTCATGGGGTACATTGCAAATCTCAGTATATATTCCAGTACAGGAATAGAAAAGTTATTATTGGAAAGGTGTTTCTCTCATGGACACTGTCATGAGTTCTTCCAATTCCCCTCCCAACTTCTCTAAGGAACTTCCTTTCCTGGGCCAGTGCTTCCCCTTGAGTCAGCCATCATGTTACCCCTAGTGGTACACTTTATAGTTTCTTTCTACTTGGGTCTCTTTTCCCTGCCAGGCTGCCCTGTATGTATTTTAAAAAACAATTTTAGGCCAATATTTCTACCAGTGTCACATCTTAGTCCCTCGGATTCATTCCTCTGTGACCCACTGTTACAAGGGACAGACAGTATCCATTGTGTTTTCATTGTGTATCCATTTGGCACAGATCCATTGTGTTTTCCAGCTGCAAAGAACAAACATTCATCTCCTGGAGGCCCTGTTAGTGGCCTATGCACTGGGTTTGTAACTATGATATTTCTGCCCTGTGTTCCTCTTGGAGTGGTAGGACATATGTGAGGGCTTTCTCTAAAGGAATTTGGGGCACCTGGGTGGCTCAGTTGTTGGGTGTCTGCCTTCAGCTTGGGTCATGGTCCCAGGGTCCCAGGATTGAGCCCTGCATCGAACTCCCTGCTCGGCAAGTCTGCTTCTCTCTCTCTCACTCCCCCTGCTTGTGTTCCTTCTCTAGTTGTGTTTCTCTCTGTCACATAGGTAAATAAAATTTAAAAAAAAAAAGAAAGAAATCCTTCTTACACATAGTCTCCATCCACTTAACCCTCCTACATCTTTAATGTGTGTAAAAGGTAGCAGAGACACCTGAATCACTAGATAGCAGACTTAACTTGTAATTTAATGGTTCCTTCTTTCTATACCACACTAGAAACATTCTTGCCTTTGAATTGAGCCATCCAGTGTCCAAAGTTTTTGGGCAGGAAGGAACATCTTTGCTGGTTGGTTATTAGATGTAATAATGAGAGGAGCTACTTCCATTTCTGTGAACTCTTGATTTCCATGGACTATGCAAGAACAACCTTGCATATTGTTTTTAGACTAACACTGTAACTGAATTTTGAATAAACTGGAATTTAATAATTCCGCTGTTCTGTTCAGCCAGCTATTTCTGGGGGATGGACCACCAGTTCCATGGATATTAGTCCGTAAATATATGTCCTTTATGTAAAATGCATATTTTGGTCATAAGCTTGTATTGTATGATATTCCATGACAACAATAAGGAAATTTGTGAGTTCATGGATTGTAATGCATTCAAAACAGTGAAGATAAATATCCAATCTGTAATTATAGATTACACTTTCTCAATTGTACAGTAATCTACATTCATTTTCTAAGCCACATCAATTTTCAGCTAAGATTAAACAGGCAAGTTTAAAAGGGATGTGATGAGTCTCTATCCTCTATATCTTCAAAATATTTCTTGTGGCCCTAATTTCTATAATTACCACAGGATTGTGCTTTGCTTTTGGTTTATTTTCTTGGTAGGGGCTTCCACGTGATCCTTCCTACTATAGTAATAGTTACTTTGTAACTATTTGTAACTAGTAGATCTTACTAACTGACTAATATGTTTAGTCCAGGTATACAATTAGAAACTGGGGAAATAACCAGGGGATGGGTCCATAAACCCTCTGGTCTTACTGTGAAAGAAACTCCGGTCAGAATACCATTTACTATGAAGCTATCATTAGCCCTTAGTTTAGCTGTTGGGTATGTTTTTGTGTCCCCAGGAAGGGGCATCCATTCAAAGCTAATGTCTAATTATCTTTGAAAGATCTGGGGTAAAAGCCTTTCACTTGCAAATGTCTGTTGTCCCTTTGGGAAAGACTTGAAGGAAGATTTATAGTCAGATTTTAGTTTTCTTGAACGAGTCCCATATGATATAATGAATACATGTTCTGTTCAGTGTCAACAGATCACTAAAATGGAAGAGGGGGCGGGAGGGAGGAACAAAATGGATGAAGAGGAGTGGGAGATACAGGCTTCCAATTACAGAATAAATAAGTCATGGGGATAAAAGGTACAGCTTAGGGAATACAGTCAATGGTAATAGTGGTGTATGGTAACAGATACTAGTTAACACTTGTGGGGAGCGTAGCATAACAAAGTTGTTGAATCACTATGTTGTGTATGTTGTGTGTCAGATATACTCAAGAATAATTAAAAATTTTAAAAAATGTAAAATTTTAAAAATCAAAATGGAGGGGTACCTGGGTGGTTCATTCAGTTAAGCATCTACCTCTTGATTTTGGCTTAGGCCAATCATAATCTCATGGTCCTGGGATCAAGCTCCACATCAGGCTTTTTTCTCAGCAGGGAGTCTGCTCAAGGATTCTCTCTCTTTTCCCCTCTCAAATAAATAAATCTTTAAACAAATCAAAATGGAAGAGGTCCAATATAATAAATACTACCAGATGACTTGCTGGTTTCTCATGATAAGGTGCCATAACAAGGTTCCATGTTGACTTCTGCTATTGACAGTTTGGACATTCAGCATTGAGTGGTAGCAGGATCAACTTCGCTTAGGGGTAGTCCCTGTTTCTAAGCCTATGTATAGTTTCCATACTTGGTATGATAGCTTCTTAGGTCAAAGCATCTGAGAGTCCAAGGGAAAAAAAAAATTTGCAAGTTAGGGAATATTTTCCATATAATTATTGAAAATCTCATCTGTAGTGGATGTCTTCTAATGAGTATACCCACTGGACACAAATACTCTCAGACTTCGCCAATTTTAAGAGATGCAACCACTAACAATTTCTCTAGATCCTATCATAAGTCTTCTAGTATTACTCTTTCTATAAATCCCTACCCAGTAAGCCAAGCTGATAGCCACTATTTATAAATATGTATAGATCCATTCCCCATACCACATTTCTCCTTCTAGATAATGACCAGATGACCAGATATACTGCCCAAATTTCTGTTCATAGGAAGGTTTTTCTTTCACCATTGTCTTTCAGAGCCTCCCTGGGCAGAACTATATTCAGTGACTGTTCACTGCTACCTGGGATGCCATGTTGTGCAAGTCCATCTAGAAACCAGGCTTTTTTTTTTCTATCTCTGTTATCTGTTATCATCATGATGAACTTCCTACAAGGCCATAGTTCTAGTAGGATATGTGGCATTAAATTAGGAATAGAAGTTTGGAATTATAAGCTGCTTGCTCATGCAATTTACTTGTGCTTTTCTGATGTGCTCAAGCACAATTTCAATTATATTTATTCCTTTGAAGATTGATTGCATTTTGCATGTCCAGAATCATGGCTTTAAGGACAGATAGAATTACTGGTTCATAAACAATGCACGTCATTATAGTCACTTTATATTATAAGTCTTCATTCTCTAAAAGAGCTCAGGAGCATATCCAGAGCTGACTCCTAAAAGGAGAATATATGGGAATAGTTATCAAAGGGGATGGGCATGGCTTTTGTGTTGAAGTCTAGAGGTTATTACTGGATCTTATTATTGGCTATAGAATCCTTATTTTCCACAGATAGTTTGAATACTGTTGGATCTATTGGGCTGTAAGACCCAAGAGGCAAGTCTGATGTCTTGTCTTCTATCATGCTCTAGACGTACTGCAAAACTTTTCTTGGTCCAAACATCATTTAAACTATGTTCTTTATTCATGATGGAGAATACAACATGTAGCAACTTTTTGTTTAGAATTATTATTTCAACATGCTCTAGACATCAGAATTTTCTTAGTGTTTATTTCTTCTTTGGCACAATGTGTCTTACTAAGACTTCTGGAATGCTTACTACTTTCTGCTCACCTGACCTATTTAGGATGATTTCAGGAATACAGTGGAATGTATAAAGATGACTAGTAATAATATTTTAATAAAAAGCAAAGTTTATGTGATCTTGAGGCAGAGGAGTTGAGTTGTACTGCTGTCTTTGCCATGTAACGACAACTTGTTTTTTTTTTTTTTTATCTTTACTGATCTTTTGATCTTTTCTGACCCTCCCTACTCTCTTTTCTGATAGGACAAAAAAGAATTCATCTTCAGATCAGTGGGGACACACTATATGCCTGAGGATATGTTAGCCTGTTCATTCTAAAAGAGAGCCACAACTGAGTTTCTCAGTGATGTTGATTCCCCTCTTACAGTTACAGTCCTTAATTCTTTTGTAGTAGGTCTATCTTCTGATCATTCTGTGGCTCTCTCATAGGCTTTTCAACCTTGCATAGTCTATCTACTCTCACTCACTTCTCTCTTTTGATCCTTCTTGCTTGTGCATGGTAGTTTTGGCATATCTACTTCATTTACTGAAGCCATTTTTTCCCCCAAAGTTTCTAGGAGCTATCCTAGCATCATATTAACATGGGGGTCCTTTCTGGAATACTAATCCATAGGAGAATGCTTTAATATTAATGCAGTGTTCCTTGTACAACTTTATGTTCTAACTACCTTGTTTCAAAAGCCTTGGAGTCCAGACCTGCAGTATTCTCTTGGCACCCACAGGTACATATTGGCTAGTTCCTTTAGTTCCTTTGGGTGAGGTTCTTTTCTCTTTTAACAGAGGCAATACTTCCCTGGCTAGGTTTTATTGTGACTTAAATGGATTTCAGTCAGTTAGCCAGAGAGGAAGTGGGGAATATAATGTAAGAGGAGCATGAGTTGTCTTGCAAGGCAGAGGGTAAAATTGCCTTTGATCAAGAAAGGCATACTAGCCTCTAACAGAGAGAAACAGGTTATTTTTGCAGGTCCAGAGAGATCAGGGAAGTCTGAAGACTCAAGATTTTCTAGTCTCAGATTTCTCCATAGGAATATCTGCTGTGAAAGTTTTCCTCATGCTTTTCAACAAAGCTATGCTGTTGCTATCAAAATAAAACTTTAAAAAGTAAAATTATTTCATAAGTATTCTAGATTAAATTAAATTGGGTTGTATTCTGAAACTCTTCTTTTTTTTCCCTGCATTTCCTATATTTGTTTTTCTACTTCAAGTTTTTAATTTTTTAAAAAAAATTATTATAATTTTGTGTATTTTTGTACATTTGTCATATTTTTGTATATTATGGATTACTTGACAGAGAATGAACTCCTTTTTTAATTAACATAATGTATTTGTTTCAGGGGTACAGGCCTGTGATTCATCAGTCTTACACAATTCACAGCACTCACCATAGTACATACCCTCCCCAAAGTCCATCACCCAGCCACCCCATCTCTCCTACCCCCCACCCCTCCAATAACTCTCAGTTTGTTTCCTGAGATTAAGAGTCTCTTATGGTTTGTATCCCTCTCTGGTTTCATCTTGTTTTATTTTTCCCTCCCTTCCCTTATGATCCTCTGTCTTGTTTCTCAAATTTCTGATGTCAGTGAGATCATATGATAACTGTCTTTCTCTGATTGACTTATTTTGTTTAGCATAATACCCTCTAGTTCCATCCACATTATTGCAAATGACAAGATTTTGGGTTTTTTGTGGCTGCATAGTATTTCATTGTATATATATACACACCAATCTTTATCCATTCATCTGTTGATTGACATCTAGGCTCTTTTCATAGTTTGGCTATTGTGGACATTTCTGCTATAAGCATTTGGATGCCTGTGCCCCTTTGGAGCACTACATATGTATCTTTAAGGTAAATACCCAGTAGTAATTGCTGGATCATAGGGCAGTGCTATTTTTAACTTTTGAGGAACCTCCATACTGTTTTACAGAGTGGCTGCACCAGCTTGCATTCCCACCACCATTGTAGGAGGGTTCCCCTTTCTCCATATTCTTGCCAGCACCTGTTGTTTCCTGACTGGTTAATTTTAGCCATTCTGACAAGGGTGAGGTGGTATCTCACTGTGGTTTTGATTTGTATTTCCCTGATGCTGAGTGATTTTGAGCAGTTTTTCATGTGTCTGTTGGTCATTTGGATGTCTTCTTGGCAGAGATGTCTGTTCATGTCTTCTGCCCATTTCTCGATTGGATTATTTGATCTTTGGGTGTTAACTTTGATAAATTCTTTATAGATTTTGGATTATTAGCCCTTTATCTGATATGTCATTTGCATTCCCATTCTGTTGGTTGTCTTTTAGTTTTACTGACTGTTTCCTTTGCTGTACAAAAGCTTTTGATCTTGATGAAGTTGCAGTAGTTCATTTTTGCCCTTGCTTCTATTGCCTTTGGCAGTCTTTCTAGGAAGAAATTGCTGTACCTGAGGTCAAAGAGGTTTCTGCCTGTGTTCTCATCAAGGATTTTGATGGATTCCTGTATGACATTGAGGTCTTTCATGCATTTTGAGTCTATTTTTGTGTGTGGTATAAAGTAGTCCAGTTTCATTCTTCTGCATGTGGCTGTCCAATTTTCACAACACCAATTCTTTTTTTTTAAGATTTTATTTATTTATTTGACAGAGAGAGATCACAAGTAGGCAGAGAGAGCAGAGGAAACAGGATATTGTACTTGTCAAAAGCTTTTTCAGCATCTGTTGAGAGGATCATATGGTTCTTGTTCTTTCTTAATTAGTGGATTGTATCACATTGATTGATTTGTGGATGTTGAACCAACCTTGTAGCCCAGGAATAAATCCCACTTGGTTGTGATAAATATCCTTTTAATGTACTGTGGATCCTATTGGTTAGTATTTTGTGAGAATTTTTGCATCCATGTTCATCAAGGATATTGGACTATAATTCTCCTTTTTGATGAGGTCTTTGGTTTTGGGATCAAGGTAATGCTGGCCTCATAAAATGAGTTTGGAAGTTTTCCTTCCATTTCTATTTTTAACACTTTCAGGAGAACAGGTATTAATTCTTTAAATGTTTGGTAGAATTCCCCTGGGAAGACGTCTGTCCCTGGGCTCTTGTTTGTTGGGAGATTTTTGATGACTGCTTCAATCTCCTTACTGATTATGGGTCTGTTCAGGTTTTGTGTTTCTTAATGGTTCAGTTTTGGTACTTTCTACATTTCTAGAAATGCATCCATTTCTTCCAGATTGTCAAATTTGCTGGCATATCGTTGCTTATAATGTGCTTTTTATAATTGTTTGTATTTCTTTGGTATTGGTTGTGATCCAGATGTGATCTATTTGATGTGATCTATAGATGTGATCTATCTATCTGGATGTGGTTTGTGACCCTGGATGTGGTCTGTTCTGGATACTCTTCCATGTACACTAGAGAAGAATGTGTATTCTGGTTTTTGGGGGATGGAATGTTCCAAATATATTTGTGATGTCCATCTGGTCCAGTGTTTTATTTACAGCCTTTATTTCCTTGATCTTTTGCTTAGATGATCTATACATTTCAGTGAGGAGGGGGTGTCAGATTTCCCTACAATTATTGTATAATTGTAGATGTGTTTCTTTGATTTTGTTATTAATTGGTTTATATGATTGGCTGCTCGCATGTTAGGGGCATAGATATTTAAAATTTTTAGATCTTCTTGTTGGAAAGACCCTTTACATATGATATAGTTTCCTTCTTCATCTTTTTTGTAGTCTTTGGCTTAACATCTAATTTGTCTGATATAAGAATTGCCACCCCAGCTTTCTTTTGATATCCATTTGCATGATAAATGGCTTTCTACCCCTTCACTTTAAATCTAGAAGTGTCTTTGCATCTAAAACGAGTTTCTTGCAGACAGCATATCTATGAGTCCTGTTTTTGTTTTTGTTTTTATCCATTCTGATACTTGATTCGGGGATTTAGTCCACTGACATTCTGCGTAACTATTGAGAGGTATGAATTTAGTGCCATTGCATTGCCTGTAAGGTGACTGTTACTGTATATTGTCTCTGTTCCTTTCTCTTCTTTTACCTTTAGGCTCTCTCTTTGGCTAGAGGATCCCTTTCAATATTTCCTGTAGGGCTGGCTGGGTGTTTGCAAATTCTTTTAGTTTTTGTTTTTTCTGGTAGATTTTTATCTCTCCTCCTATTTTCGATGACAACCTAGCTGGATATACTATTTTGGGCTGCATGTTTTTCTCATTTAGTGCTCTGAATATATCATGACAGTCCTTTCTGGCCTGTCAGGTCTGTGTGGATAGGTCTGCTGCCAATCTAGTATTTCTACCATTGTAGGTTACGGACCTTTTGTCCTGAGTTACCTACAGCATCTTCTCTTTGTCTCTTATACCTGTAAGTTTTACTATTAGATGATGGGGTGTTGATGTATTTTTATTGATTTTGAGGGGGCTTCTCTGTGTCTCCTGGATTCTGATGATTGTTCCCTTCCCCAAATTAGGTAAATTCTCTGTTATAATTTGCTCTAATATACCTTCTGCCCCCCCTTCTTCTTCTGAGATCCCAATTATTCTAATACTGTTTCATCTATGGTATCACTTATTTCTCGAATTCTCCCTCGTGGTCCAGTATTTGTTTATCTCTCTTTTTCTCCACTTCTTTATTCTCCGTCATTTGGTGTTCTATATTACTAATTCTGTCTTCTGCCTCATTTATCCTGTAGTGAGTGCCTCCATGTTTTTTGTTTTCAATGTGGTTAGATTTTAGTTCTTTTATTTCTCCAGAAACATTTGTATTTCTCCAGAAAGGGATTCTCTGGTATCTTCTTTGCTTTTTTCCAAGCCCAGATAGCATCTTGATAATGGTCATTTTGAACTCTGGTTCTGTCATCTTACTAATGTCTGTATTGATTAGGTCCCTAGCTGTTAGTACTGCCTCTTGTTCTTTTTTTTTTTTTTTTTTTTTGAGATGAGTTTTCTGCCTTGTCATTTTGCCCAGAGAAGAGAGAATGAGAGAACAAAATACTAAAAGGGTAACAACAACCCCAGAAAAATATACACTAACCAATCAGAAGAGAGCTGAGACTGGGGGGAGAAGAAAGAAAACAAAAATGATTAAGCTTGTGAATGGAACAGAGGTATACACTTTATTTTTGGTGTATTTGGGTTTGTTAGAAGAAAGTGTCTCCTAAAATTTTAAAGAAAGAAAATAAATAAATAAATGAAGGGATAGAATATGACTGTGAATATGAAAATTAAAGGTTTTTAAAAAGGAATTAATAAGGTAAGCATTTGGTTGAAAAAAGAAAAAATAAGGAAAAGAGAGAATGTGATCAGGGTGGAGACTAGAACAAAGCCATACACTAGATTTAGCATATATTTTTTGGTCTGTTGGAAGAAATTATATTCTAAAATTAAAAAAAAGAGAAACTTATATATGTATACAAAAAATAAAGTTAAATATAACAAAGATATAGAATATGACTGTTATAGTAAAAATTAAAAAAAAATTAAAAGATATATTAGGATAAAATAGGTTAAAACAGGAAAGAGGAAAAATTAAAAGAAAAAGGAATAGAAAAAAAATAACCAAAACTTAAGAAATTTAACTTTGAAGACTAAAGAATCAGGGGGGAAAAACACCATGAATTCTATGTGTTGTTTTTCCCTAACAATGGTGTTTTGCAGTTCTCACTGATGGGTAAACTTGGTCTGGGATGGATGTTCTTGCTGATCTTCTGGGCGAAGGGGCCGTTTCAATGATTCTCAGATCTCTTTGCCCAAGGTGGAAATGCACTACTCTTGCCTGGGGCCAGGCTAAGCCATCTTTTCAGTTCACTCTCAGTAGCTTTTGTTCCCTGAAACCTTTCCGTACAGCTTTGGAGGAGAAGCATGAGGATAGCAGCCTCCCAATCTCCAGCACCAAGAAGCCAATAGCTCAAGGCTCTCCTCTTCTGTGCCCTCAGAGAAAAGCAGTCATTGACATCTGTGTCTCTGGTCTCCAGCTGTACTCTGAGCTCACCGAGCCTGTGACTGAGCATTACTATCTCTGGCACATGCCCTGTTTGGAGTCCCCAAACCCAGCAGATTCCTGCAGTGTGCTTTTGGGCCATTACTCCCGGTGGTGGAAGGGGGGTCCTCCCCAGATCTGCCACCTCTGGGATTCCTGTTCAAAGAGTAGTGGCCTGACTTTGCCTCGGATCATGGTTTATGGCATCCCTGAGCTGAGAGCCCACTCCTTGGCTCTGTCTCTGTAACTGGCTTCCCTGCTCTGATATTGGGTAGCTCTGCCCTACTCAGGTCTTTCTGCGATCTCCCAGGGTCCGGAGACCACACTGACCCAATGAGGATTCCATCCCCGCTTAACCAGTATAGTAATGTACCTCAGTGGGACCAGACTTGTAAAAGTTCTGATTTTGTGCTCTGCTGTTCTACCTGTTGTCGGGAGGTGGCCCCTCACTCTGTATTCTATCGTCCCATGTATCACCTCGGATTCACTTCTTCACACATCCTACCTTCCATAAAGTGGTTGCTTTTCTATTCCTAGAATTGCTACTATTCTTTTCTTCGATCTCCTGTTGAGTTTGTAGGTTTTCAGAATGGTTTGATAACTATATAGCTAAATTCCTGGGACTCAGTGAAATTTAGGTCTCCTACTCCTCTGCCATCTTGTTCCTCATCCACCCCAAACTCTTCTTGGAACTCAGAATAAATTAATTTTCTCCATTAAATCTGGGTTAAGAGTTGGTTTTCCTAAAAAAAAAAATTCCTAACTTAAAATCTACTTTCAATATAACTTCTTGCTGATGATTTTCAAACATTCATACTACAATATTATAGCTTTATAGCAATAATTTAGCTATATACAGGATTTTCCATTTTGAACTATTACCATTACCTCAAGATTAACATGACTTAATTTATAAATCTCATGTTATTTCTCAAATCGGCTAGCTTCCTCATTTTTAAAATAACTTTTAATAGTGTCAGCATTCTACCAGCTCATTCAGTTCAAAATTAACACATCATCTTTGATCCTTTCCTTCTGGTGTCTCCCACTCTTTCATTAGTGTCATTCTCATATTACTTGACAAGTTCTGAGATTCTATATGGGGATGGAGGTGTGGAATGAAGAACTAGGAGTTAAAACCTTGTTGGAAAGGGCCTAAGGAACTTATCTAAAAGTTTCACTAGCAGAACAAAGTTATTTATTTAAGTCAGTGTTTATTTTGGTTGGATTTGGGGGATCTGGTGGAGATTATGAGGGACTTCCTTTTAAAACCATCCCCAAACCACCAATTTCATTGCTTCTTTTTCCATTTAATTTTCCTTCCCACCCTTCTAAAACTGGTGTTTGTGGACTATCTTAACATCCTTCTAGATTGGCCTCTAGTAGTCCCCTCTGTATGGCATTAAAAGATTTCTTTTCTGAAACTTGCCACTATATTCTGGTCTTCCTTAGACAATTGTGGTTTTCTGTTTCTCAAACTAGTTAAATATGTGGCTTTCTGATATGCCATATTAATTACATTATATAGTTCCGTAACATATAAAATTACTTCTATAAAGTTTAGTTAATTTGAGATTATCTTTGGGGCACCTTGCTGGCTCATTCAGTGGACCCCGTGCCTCTTTTTGTTTGTTTTTCTTGTTTTCAGTTTAATTTTATTTTTTCAGTGTTCCAAAATTCATTATTTATGCCCCACACCCAGTACTCTATGCAATACATGCCCTCAGTACCCACCACCAGTCTCTCCCATTCCCCCTCCCCCTTCCCTCCAAGACCCTCAGTTTGTTTCTGTGTCCAAAATCTCTCATGTTTCATTTCTCTCCCCG
>PITA01025016.1:0-25164 GCA_004023965.1 Spilogale gracilis
TTCAGAAGTATGCCAAGCTCTGCATGACTTTTCCCACTCCTTCCCCCAAGACACTTCTACCCCTCTAATTCCCCTACTCCCACGCAAATTCAGATTTTTTCCCTCCTCAGGTAACAATCAGGAGGAAAGTCAGCTATTTCACTGATTTAATTTATGTGAACGACTGATGAGCTGATAATTTTCTCTGGGAAAGTGAAGAATTTATCAGAAGCATTTAATGCCAATATTTACCCTGCAGAGATTATAAATTCTTCTTTCCTCCATCCCTAACCCAGCCCTGAATTAGATGCTCGTCCACAGTCCTATGGTCCTCAGGGCTGAGAAGATCCCCGGTCATCAGGAATAAGACAGCTTCTTTTTCCCTAGACAGTTCTCCTGTGATCATGACTCTTTCTTACTATGGATATCATATATTTTTCACTTCCCTTTCTCCTTTTCTTCCTCCAGAGCCCAGAGCCCAGAAGCCTTTACTCTCTCCCACTCTCTGTTTCATTGTTTCGGGCACCACACAGGCACTCTTCTGCTCTTCCCATAGTTTCTATTTCTCATGGCTGCTCAGGTATCTGGAAAGAGATCACAGAGGGATTCCACTTTTATGACCACAGGTTTCCCAAATGCTGATCTGCGTACATCATCACGCATCCCCTGGCTTGGAGAGCACAGTGTAGAGAAAAGTAGCTAGGATCTGGGCTAAGAACCTTATCCATGAAATCATGATTGCTGCCTATTCAAGGGTCCCTCAGGTGTGTCAAGCATGGTCTTGGGCAACATTTGTTTTTCTCCTTCCTTCTGCCACTCTCCACCCTCAGCAGGACCACTGCCTCCTGCTGTTCCATAGCAACTCTAGCTGCTTGGCTGTATTTCCCTGAATCACAGTCGAGCGGTGGCTCCCTGTCTTACACTGTAAGCCTGACTATGAGACAGCTGGGTCCACTTGGTGGCGTGGATCTGCCAAAGGCACTATTTTTTCATTTACATACAATTTTCATGTTATCACAGTTTCCCTTCCCTTTGAAAGTTGGCACAAGTCCTCTGAACCAGAAAACACCATGTAATGCTGGGTGTGCAAAATATCACCAAAAAACTCATTGATAAGGCAAAGCTGAGCTGATTGCCTACAGAGGTGAAAGGGAGCACTTGTCCTCAGAGTCTCATAGCATCTCAGAGCAAGAAGGGCTAAGGAGATACATTTAGTGAGATTTCCAAGTCTGACTTAAGACAGGTGTTTCAATGTGGGGCACGTTTAGGACTGAGGGAGGATCAGAGTCTCGTAATCTAGTATTGGTGGACAAAACAAAGCAAGGATTTTGGAAGCAAAAGCTTTCAACAAGTCTTAGGTTATAAACTGTCATTTAATGCCTTCTAAAATTAAAGATTTGAGGAGCACTTGAGTGGCTCAGTCAGTTGAGCATCAGACTCTTGATTTCAGCTAAGGTCATGATCTCAGGGTTGTGGGATCAAGTCTATAGCCAGCTTATCCCTCTCCCTCCCCTTCTGTCTCTCCCCCTGCTCATGTTTGTGTTCTCTCTCTCTTTCTCTTTCTCTCACACACACACATACACACACACGTGTATGCTCTCTCGCTCTCTCTCAAATAAATAAATAAAACATTTTTAAAAATTAAAAAAATAAAGATTTGATACATTTATCAGGAAGTTCTTGCAATGATTAGGAAAATTATCTGCTACTTTTATCTCCCTGGAAAAGAAAGGTTTCTGTAATAATTGAATTATGTGATGAAGATAGTAGAATAGAAAAGTCATGTGTAAACTGTTAGCTGTGTAGGAGATTTGAGTCTTAATAGTAATAAGTCCAAAAGTACCCACAGTGCTACCTTTAATCATCTCCCTGTTCAGCCAGCCCCACCCACCCTGTGCAGAATCTGTAGACCTAGAAATTTCAGACTATTTCCCTTTCTTGTAGTGCTTCCTTCCTCATCCAGGTCACTATCTTCAGGGGAAAGGATTCCTGTTTCCATGCCCAGCTCAGCCACACACTCTCTTTCCTTGAGCTCCCCCAGCTCTCCTGCAAAGTGCCTTCCAACCTTCTGGACAGGCCCCGACAGGCCTGAATTCACACACATTAGGAAGGCTGCAAGAGCTCTTGTCCATGACATTCGTGGACACTTGAAGGTTTGGTAGAAGAGACAGAATGGGCACGTTGGGCCTATTTAAAGTGGCACCACCATGGAAAGGGTCACAGAAGATAGTGCCCATGAAACTGTCATTACTAAAGGAAATGGGGCAGAGCTGACTGGATGTCCATCAACAGTCTTACTCCCTCTCACCTGGGACAGAATTAACGCTGATCTCAGGCAAGATTATCAGGAAGGACAGAAGCAGCCTGGGTTTCAGGATCATCAAATGGAGAAAAGCCTGCCAGGCAGGAAATGAAGGAGAAGTAAATTCCTATTATGTTAGCCATGAAAAAATGTTTGGTCTATCTGTTATAACAGCTCGTATAGGAAGTAAGGTGATGATATTCTCATCGGGAGTCAGAAGAAAATGATCTCTGTCATTGTTTGGAACTGAAAAACCACACCAGAGCAAAGAACACCAAGTTCAAGCTTTGGGTGACCTTGATGGAAAACCAGAACAAATGAACTTGGCTTTGGCATTAATCAAGTAGCAGATATTTATAGAATGTTATTAGCTGATCATTCTTTGAAAACCAGTTTGCCTCTTGGGGGTTTTACAGTCGTGCATAAGCTGATGGTTCTCATTGTTTCTCTGCTCATAGAAATAAACTGAGATTCTTCATTTCTCTCGCGCGCTCGCCCTCTTTTTTTTAGTATTTATTTACTTATTTTAGAGAGAGAGAATGTGTGAGTGGGGGATAGAGGCGGGCAGAGGGAGAAGGAGAGAAGCAGACTTCCCACAGAGGGGGGAGGACAGAGGACAGAGCCTGATGCAGGGCTTGATCCCACAACACTGAGATCAGGACCTGAGCCCAAATCAAGATTCAGATGTTTAACCAACTGAGCCACTGAGGCGCCCCAAAACTGAGTTGATTGTCACTTATGTAGTTCAGATGAGAAGATAGGGCCAAAGTCATATCTGACCAGAATCTCAATACCTAGGTATTTCTCTCCCTGGAGTTCAGTTTGCTACGGAATCCAGAGAAAAACCTCTCCAAGCACGCTTCTAAATTACCTCATAGGCTGGAAGAACTAATACCCTCAGGACAAAGGAGTCCTCACTTTCAGGGACTCTCTGGCAATTTTGCCCCTCTGAGTATAGATGTTCAGGCTGAATCACCAAAAAAAAAAACCAAAAAACAAAAAACAAACCCAAAACAAACAAACAAACAAACAAACAAGAAACACACAAAAACAAAAATCCAAAATAAAAATCACATACTGACAAGGATAAGCAAGAGCCCCTTTTTTCCTCATGTTTCTATCATGTTATAGAGAAGGACACAGTGTTGATTAGGGTACAAATCCACACTAGTTTGCCTGGGGTAACAACTGTACAAGGGCTCAGCCATGTTGGCTTTGAGGTGGGCCCCCCACTCAAGATCATTGCTGGTCTATGTGCACTGACACCAAGCCGCGTGCATTCAGCCTGTGTCCCTGCAGCCATATGACCCCAGGAAGGATTCACCCACATTCTCCACCTATCCCACCATTTCCTATAAAATAAATTTGATGAAATCTGCCAATTTCATGCAAGAGAGGTGGTTAATAGGTAGTAAAATATTACAAACTCTCACAGGAGGGAAATGCAGAATAATACTATATATAAACACTACATACATGTTAATTATACTCCAGGATGGGACAGTTCCTCCTATTGCAAGGTAAAGAGTCCAGTGGACTCAAAAAAATCTTTTTTTTTTTTAAATTTTCTTTTCTCAGTAAAACTTTTACAATGGGAAAAGATATAGCATTTGGCTAATGCATTCTGAGTACAAAAGGATTCCACGGGCAAGCAACATTATTAGAAGAAGCCGTCCAGCTCATACTTGTTCATTCATTCGTGAGAGCGTGAGAGCTGTCAAACAAACTGGTTTTGTGACATTCTCACTTGAGGAGGTCACATGGGCACCTTCAGCCCATTTCCATGCATGAGTCCTGGCTTTGCTGGAGTTATTTGTGGACAAGGCTCACATGAAAACATAGGAAGGGTTGGCTTTCCAAAGTTTAGTTTGGAGTGAGAAGTTGACTTTGGGGACTGGAAGGCTTGGAGACCTGGCAGACTCAGCACTAAATGCTATTTTTAGTAGTTCTTCAACCTTATTGACACGAAAAAAGGCAAGTAGAATAAAACCCTAAAATAAGCACTTGATTTAACCATCAAATGTGACAGAAATAACCATTAAAAGCTCTTGTCCATAATGACCATCTTTACTCAGTTAGTTATAGCTCTAACTTCTGGATAGTAGTTCACACTGCAATACTTAAGGAACATCGGGAATGACTTTGAATTTTATTATTTCTGATAACATGAGATTTAAAAATAAATAAATGTATCTAAATTTATTCTTAGTTTAAGTGTACTTTTTGTTTTAAAGTTTCTAAGTAAAAATACCATAGAAATTTAGACTGCTTGAGGGCTTATGAAATCAGAGGGGCGTGTCACCTCAAACAGACTTTGTGATATTGTCTCCTCATCCTCTGGGCTGTAATGTGTCTCCTCACCTCCTGGGCTGTAGTGTGTCTCCTCCCCACCTCCCCTCCTGGGTGGTGTTCTCTCACCTCCTAGGCTGTGATATTGTCTCCTCACCTCCTGGGTTGTGGTGTTGTCCCCTCGCCCCCCTGAGCTGTGGTGGTGTTCTCTCATCTCCTGAGCTATGGTATTGACCCCTCATCTCCTGAGTGGTGGTGTTGTCTCCTCACCTCCTTAGCTGTGGTGTTGGCCTCTCACCTCCTGAGCAGTGGTGTTGTCGCCTCACCCCCTGAGCTGTGGTACTGTTCTCTCACCTTCTAAGCTATGGTATTGACCCTTCATCTCCTGAGGAGTGGTGTTGCCCCCTTGCCACCTCAGCTGTGGTGTTGGCCTCTCACCTCCTGAGCTGGGGTGTGAAGAACAGCGTAGGTGCTCCTGCAGCATGCCTGCTCCTTAAGAGTGGCAGCCATACCATGAGAATAAGTGGCCTCTTTGTGATTTGTTTCAATCTGAGAAATAGAGACCCACTGAAGCCAAGTCAAATCAACAAAATTTATTGTGGGAATACACTGGGATTAAAAAAGAAATAGAGTTCCGAAGACATCCAAGTATAGGAGCTATAACTGAGTTAGGCCTTGGCTTCAAGGACACTCAGCCAACCCTAGAGGTAGAAATTAATAGATCTTCACTCCACAAGTGCCAAGAACTGCCAAAACTTATGTCTACTCATGGCACTGCTTTGCTCAAAATGCTCCAGTGGCTCCCATCTCACTCAGAGTCAAAGACTAAATTCTTATCATGACCCACAGATCCTATATGATGTTCACTGCCTCCCCCTCAGTCGTGCTGCTGTGACTGTGGTCCTTATGCTGTCTACCCTGTGGTCCTTTTAACACTCCAGGAGCCCTCCTGGCTCCGGGTTGTTGCTGCTGCTGTTCCCTCTGACTGGAATGCTCATCCCAGCTATGTGCTTATCACTTGTTTTTAGGTCTTCGCTCAAATGTCTTCACAGTGAAACCATCCTCTGTCTAATATTGTAAGCCCACCCCACCCCCAACACTTCCTATCCAACTTAACCTTAATTCTTTTTAAATTTTTGTGTTATGAAAAATTTTAAACATATTCAAAATGGTATAAGGAACCTCACTTCTAATCATCATTGATCAGATGTCTAAATTTCATTGATCTGGTTTCATCTATCCCCTCTCCATTTTTTTCCTGCATTATAGCTAAACCTCCCAGCATTTACCACTCTCTAATATATATTTCCTCTTTTTCTTGGTTATTCCATGTCTCTCCCCAAAAACATTGGCTCCATGAGGGCTGGATTTTTCTGGCTTTGTTCATGCTGGATCACTGGCACATGCAAGAGTGCCTGATGCTGAGTAGGTCCTATTATTCATGGCTGAATGAAGCAATGAAGCAGTTACCACAATGCTGCCTGCTTTCTTCTCCCACAACCTCCCCCACCATCTGACCTGCACAGCCATGAATGCCGCAAGCACCCCTTCTCTTACCCCACCCAGTGATTGTCGGCCACAGCACTACTTAGCCCTGTCCCAGACTCTCAACAAGTCCCTGGCTCACAGTCACAAGAGGCAAAACCAGATTGGCCTGGTTCTCTGTTTGTAGGCCACATCACAGTATTCTGGAGAGGCTGTAAATTAACCTCCTGGTGTCCTCTTGTCACCATGTGGTACAAAACTGGGTACCCAACAGGGGCCATCAATGGGACATTTCTCTGGAAAGGAGGTGAGTAATGGACCTCCCTCTTTCAACCACACGAACAACTTTCAGCAAATTTGATGAGATTGGGCTATGTTCCTTTTTAGGTGTATGGGTAACTCTCTTGGGCAGCCCGTAATCATTCCAGCCATCTTGGAGTTACTGTGCATTCCATAGAGAAGATTTTTTTTTTTTTTTTTTTTTTTTTTGGCCAGGCTCCACCTGTGAGGTAGAAAAGAATGCACGAGGAATAGCTCCCCTCAGTTCAATATCTCTCTTCCGCCACTGTCAAGGTTGTCAACCAGTAAAGCCCTTTGGGCATCAGACACTCTCCAATTAGGCCTCCAATAAAAGCCAGGAGGTGTTGTCAGTCCATGATGACAAGCTAGGAACCCGAAGTACCAGTAATATTCTGGCAACCGGCAACCACAATTAGGAGTGCTTGGCGAATGCTTCTTGCCAACAGTGTTTCCAGTCTACCTGCCCAAGGGTGTGGAGCAGTCCTCAGCCAACTCCTATGCCAACCAAGCACGGACCAGGCAAGGGTAGATCCAGAAGAAAACATCACCACATCAGAGTATGTCCCAAGACTGTTGCATTCTTTTCAGGAAAGACTGTTTATTTGCACTGGAGGCTGGATGTCCTTGACAGCTCTGCCCCTGCCTCCCCAGCCACCACTCACAATGATTTTTAAGGCCACCTAGTTTTCAAAGTCATCTTACAAGGTTGTGAACACTCAGTCCCAACTCAGATTCAAAATTTTAAAACTTAACAGTACTTCCTCCATTAGCTGTTGAATATTGACTGAGACCTCACAGGGGCATATCCTTTTCCTAGATTCTTTCAAGAGTCGGATTGATATTCATCTCATGCTATCTGGTACAGTCATCTTGCAAAGTACTGGAATCCTTCCATATCAACTGGTAAATAGACAATGCCCCAAACACCTCCACTCTGAAGTCTCCCATCATCTCAGCAACCTTATCTCCTCTTCTAAGTCCTCTGGATCTTGGCATGACACAGGAGGTAAAGGGTTAATGCGGGCCCAGGAAGGACCACAGTATCCACTATGATGGGTTGGCAACTATGCCCTACTGGTTGTTAGATATCTTTAATATCACCCCTGCTTCTAAGTCAAAAGCAACAACTACCACCACCTCTCATCTTCATTCCTGCTAATTCATAGAGAAGGTTGCAGTGGGGCTGGGATTAGGACCAAGGTCCTAATCCTGCACAGAGACAGGACAGCCAGAAACAGAAGTGATGGTCCAAGCAGAAATGCTGCGAGCACTTTCCTCCACTATGGGCCTCTCTCCAGCAGAATGATGGACACGTAGGATACGAACGCCTCCCGTATATACCCCAGCACCCAGAACAGCACTCGGCACACACAAACTGCCCCATAAATCCACACAACTTTTGAATGAAGACACGAATTCCCTGATCTCATGCCCCCGTTGTTGCCTAACTCGGCAAACTGAGGTAAGTCTGAAGCTTTTCGGGACTTCACAGTTGTGATCTTTATTCTCTGAATTATTTAATCTCTCCCTCCATGGAGGCACGGAGGAGACAAGCACATTTGTGGTGCATGCAACCACCCGCTCTGCACATTTGCAGCGATGTGACATCTGTAACATTCCCCCTGGTCTCTAGGGTGCCCTGGTTTCTCCAAGACACTTTGATTTTCACTCCCAGAAAATCAGCCTCACACATGACATCCATTCCACCGACTCGGCAGAAGCGTTCCAGGATCTCAGGGAGCGCAGGTGGCACAAGAGAGTAGAGTAGCCCTCTGCCATCTCAGCTCCACCACGAGACACGTCAAGGAGGCTTCTTGTCCCCAGGTGCTCCAGGGCAGTGGAATGGGCTCAGGGACCAGGAGGAAGTGGAGTAGGCAGCAGGCCTTTGAGAACTGGAGTAAACACGTTCCCCTTCTCTAGTTACTGACGAAAGGCTACTCTGGAAGCAGGAAAGGGCTGGGTTTCATTCAGTGAGGCATCCCCTACCTTGTATGCACTGTCTAGTTGTGTTCATCCGGGACATGTTTCTGTCAGGAAAATCTCTGTGGGGTTTGAAGGCTGAAGGAGCAAAGTCTCTGAAGGAAAACTGGAACTACGTGACAATTCAGAATCAGCTCTCTTCCCTGTTTACAAAACTACAGGGAGAAGTATCAGCCTCCAAACACACATCCCAGGTGCAAACCTACATTTTCTTCTTGACTGTGGTCTGGGGACCAGCACAATTCCAATGCACCACTTAGATGGCATGTTTCCCTGCAAGTGACACAAATCGTGTGTCACAATTATGCTTTGTTTTTAACCCCTTTCATCCCAGCATTGCCACGCAGTGCACAAACTTTAATTAATAGCCCTCACAAAGTAGTGGGGATCATTATCCCTGTGTCAAGTTTGAGAAACTGAGTCACCATAGGCTGTGAGCTACAGGCCACAGGCTGAGTCAGTGGGGGAGCAAGAGACCAATTCCTGACACCCAACTGCCTGGTCACCAGCCTGACCTCCCACCCACTGCCAGCATCTCTTACATGAAGCTGCTCACACTCGCCTGGAGCCAGCCAGGTGCCTTCCTGAGGCCTCCTTCTCATTCCGCATCTAACAAGGATGCTGTGGCCCAGGAGAGGCAGAGAACAGCAAAGGCAGAGACATATCAGAGCATCTGAGGACCTTCAACATGGTCAAGAATCTGGGCCTGACCTGGGAGTTATCTCCCAGGAATGTGAGACCACAAAGCCCCAAGCTTTCTAGATGCCTCTCTCCCTGCTCAGAGCACACGTAGTCCACACTTCCCTTTTTACAGTTCATGGTTCTTAGTGACTACGTGAATGATTTTCACCTTCATCCTTTCCTGCCTGTCTCTGCTTGCAATCAGTCCCTTGTCTTTCCTCTCTTCCTTTCACAACACATGCCTCATCTCCCCTGAAAACAGCCCCCAGGCCCACACACCTGGGCCTAGAAGGCATGGCTCTCCACTTCTGGCATGCTCTAGAAAAGGAAGCCAGGAACCGACTCCACTAGAAAGCAGCTTTCAGGGCATGGGAGATAACACCATGTAGAGGAGACAAGCAGATATCTGGAAAAGTGTCCTGATTGGGGGTAGGGTTCCCACTAGATGTTGCACATAAGAGCTGTTTTGTTTTGTTTTGTTTCCCTGAAGGAGGACAAATACAAGGAAGGAGAGACCTGACACGTTTTCACTTAAGATGTGGTGAGGTGCAGGAGCTTAGAGAATGGGATCCATGGAGCCCAAACACAGCAAATCCTAACTCCACACTTACCAGCTGTATGAATTAGGCCACTTTCTTCACTGCTTGGTGCTTCCATATTCAATCCTTGTCCCTCTCCTCATTATCATTGTGAGAAATAAATGACCTAAGGCATCAAAAGTTCCTGGAATAGTGTTTACTTCTTAATAACTGTTCGAATCCAACAAACACTGCTCTCCACAGTTACTCAATGCCGAACATTATACTAGGTACAGAAGCTGGCCCTCCAGGGCACCAGCGGAGGGAATAGATAGGTAGATAGTCATAGTACACTGTGGTTGGTCATGACAGTGATGGGGATATGCACAGGGCACTATGAGTCTGCCCATGTGTGAATGAGGAAATCATTCCAGTTCCAAAGCAAATGCAAAGGGAACTTGGGCTGGAAACCAGGAGCTTATTTCCTTAGCTGGGCACCATTATTCCATAGTGTAATTGATGTATGGTGTACACAATGACACTGTAGAATAGCATCTAACCCACCCTGCGAAGAAAAAGGAATGGCTCAGAGATGGCTTTGGGGAAGCAATGGCTGGATTTCTCTTGGTAAGGGATTCATTCATCAAAATTAACAGGAGAATCTCAAGTGGCATTCTAGGCAAAGAGAACAGTCTGAGCAAAATCAAAGAGGCAGTCAGGAGCATATTGTATGTAAGGAACTACAAATCATTCAGTGCTTCCTCAAGCAGGAGGCAGGGAATGGCAGGCAATGTGCTGGCAGGGGCCAAGCAATGTAGGGGAAGGTCCACTGTGTTCATAGCACCTCATATCTGAGAAAAGATGGCCAGAGATTCAATTCTTCACACTGACTCTGAGTTACTCACTTGGACTTGGTTTCCTCTTTCCTTCTAAGATCTACTCTGGGGATTCAGTGAGTGTTGTTGATAGCTGGCATCCTGAGGATTGGCAGTCTAACAACTTTGGGCTCCCATCCATTCTGATCACCAAGATTAGACAGGGACCCTGTGTCAAAAGGGAGTCTTCCTATTTTGCCAAGGAACACAAAATGAAAGGTTGAATTATTTGTACCTCTTCTCATCTATAACTTCCTCTGAAATACCATAGGAGCCTCACTCAAATTGCTTCAACAAAAGAAGAAATGGACATACTCTGAA
This sequence comes from Spilogale gracilis, assembly GCA_004023965.1. Lineage (NCBI taxonomy): Eukaryota > Metazoa > Chordata > Mammalia > Carnivora > Mephitidae > Spilogale > Spilogale gracilis. The sequence continues at coordinate 10,731 of PITA01025016.1, forward strand.
TAAAGAAGTGAGAGAAACATGATCTGAGTGTTTAATCTATTCGAGATGACCAATGTGTAAATGGATAAATCCAACTACCAGATGACCCAAAAAGTGCTAAAATAGAAATGTGGGCAAAGTATGGAAATCACAGGACCAACTTGGCAAGAAGAGTCTGGGGAAGCTTGATATAGGAGGAGATTTTTAAGCTGACTGTCAGAGCCTGAGTCAGAGTTTCTTAGAGAATGAGAAGAACAATTCAGACAGAAGAAAGCTCAGGGTAGTGAAAGAGTCTGATGTTTCAGGAAACAAGTTATTCCATCAGAATGACTGTGGTGAAGGGTTGGAGGGTCAGAATCACAGGAGCTGAGCCTAAGAAATAGAGGGCAATGCATCTTGGAATTACATGTCCAGGTTTGCTTTTTAGAAGATATTTTTGGTGGCAAGATAAAAGATGAAGTGAAGAGAAGCAGGAGTTCCATAGATAAAGCCATTGAAATTACCAGGTAAACCATTGTAATGGTCTAATCTAAGGTAATACAATGGGGATCTTTATGAGATTGGATTCTCTAACTTTGCGACTGGTCATGGAAGTGCAAAAAGAGGAATATTTCAAAAATTACTGAAATTTCTGAGGCACTTGGGTAACTCACTCCATAGAGCATTCAACTCTTGATTTTAGTTCAGGTCATGATCTTGGGGTTCTGAGATCGAGCCCCAGGTCTGGCTCTTTGCTCAGTATGGAGACTCCTTAAGATTCTCTCTCTCCCCAACCCCTGCCAAATAAATAAGTCTTAAAAATATAGAATGACTGAAATTTCTAATCTTAGAAACAGAGGAGGCAGTAACACTGTGAACCAAGATCAAAATACTTAAGGTAGGGGCACCTAGGTGGTTCAGTTAGTTAAAAAATTTGACTCTTGATCTCAGCTCAGATCTCACTCTCAGGATGGTGAGTTAAAGCCCTGCACTGGGCTCCATGCTGGGTGTGGAGCCTACTAAGAAAGAAAGAAAGAAAGAAAGAAAGAAAGAAAGAAAGAAAGAAAGAAAGAAAGAAAGAAAGAAAGAAAGAAAGAAGGAAGAATATTAAGAGTATTGAGGTAGAGGAAGTTCTGTTTTTCATAAGCGTTCAATTTGAGATGTATTAATTTTGAGGTAACTTAGGACAATCCAATTGGAAGTGTCCATTTGGTCATTGGAAATGTTTGTCTATGCTTAGGAGAAAGATCAGGACTAGAAAGGGGATATGGAAATTATTATGGATTGACCCATATGAAATTTCTAACATGTGATCACATTTTACCTATGAAAGTGGCAATTTCATGTGGGAGAACATTTCATATGGGAAAATAGACAGAGTGAGAGAAAAGAGATGAGTACCAAGGGTAGGATTATCTGGGAAACATAGATTTCTAACCGTGGGAAGAGAAGGAGAAATGGTGACTATATTGCACAGAAATGGTGAAAGATAGAGATGTAGGGGAAGTTCAAGAGGGTGTAATGGTATAGAAGCTGGAGCAGTGCTTATCAAAAAGGAATGGGTGTTCAAGAGGAAGGGAATGCTGCCAAGAATGCAAGTAGGAGAACAGAAACAGGGCTCTGCATCTGACATTTTGGAGGTGACTGCATCCCCAGGAAGAATTTCAACAGAGATGGGACAGAGCTCGACTGTAAGATGTCAAAAAGAGAAGGCTGACTGCAAGTTTTCATTTGCTTGTGTGTTTTCTTTATTAAGGTTTGGGGAGTTTTGCACCTATTTATGTATAAAAGGAGAAAGCCAAAGAAAAGAAAGTAATTGACGATACAAGACAGAAGTAATGAATAATTATGAGCACCACATCCTGAAGGAGGCAGAGGGATAGACTTGAATGCATGGGAGGAGAGGTGAGTCCCAGATGGAAGAGCCAAGCACTCACTAAAAGCAGTGTTAAGTCCCTTATCATCGTATGCATTTCCAGCCATGCTCTCTGACAGATCTCATTTACTAGTGTTATTATGTTGTCATGGGACAGAAATCTTCTCAAAGAGAAAGATGGCAAATATTTTAATTACTACTGCTTCTTTCCAGAGACTGACACTAATGCCTTTGATGCATTGCTGGGCACGCCTACCTTGCAACCTGCAACATCACAGCTAAGTCCTCTCCACTGTTCATTGACAGCCTGCCCTCACAAGAAGATTCATCCCTTCGAAAGACCTCCAAAACAGTCCAAATAGGTGAGCACAGAAGGAGGGTGTTCAGAATTCAATCTGTCAGTCTCTAAGGAGATGTTTCTGTAAGGAGAATCTGGGATTAATGGTTCTGATCTGATGCCTATCACCGAGGAAAGTTGGAGCAAATGGCTCCCCATTGTTTCCAGTTTCTGACATAACCAAAAGGACAAATTCATTGCCCAGGACAGCTAGTATTTGCTTAATGATGCATCACAAACATAGATGCTATCATAAAATTCCCAGCTAATCCTGTCCTAGTCTCATCACTTAGAGGCCAAAGTACTAGGATTACATTGGATTCATTCAATCAGAATAGTAGGAAAAACAGGATTAGGAACACAAGTCTCCTCATTCAGAGAAGTTAGTAAGTGAAAGACCCAAGAGCCCAAACTTCTAACAAAAGAGCCCATTGGGTGAGGGACCCACATTGCCACCTGAGCTGCCCATAGACCTAGGGAATGTGAGCTATTGGTCACAGAGGAGACCAGGTGAGAGAGCAGGAAGGTTCTCCCTCTATTATCTACATGGTATTTACAGGTAACCAAACTGTTAATTTATAGTTCGATGACTAGTACAAGGGCTCTATCTATCATGAGAGATGCTCAGTAAATGGCTGTAACAAATGAACAAGAGAGTGAATGAATCATGCTGCCAAGTTTGCACTATTTATCCAGTAGGAGTTCAAAGTGTCTTGTTGCTTGTATGTGTATAAAGAAAAAAGGAGGCAGGTCCTTGGGAAAGTTATCATACTACCAGTCCCTAAATTAAAATAGTGAAGTTAGTTTTTTTGAAAAAAGACCACAGATCTTCAGTGTGTGTGTGTGTGTGTGTGTGTGTACATAGATATACACAAACACAATGGGGAATGTAGGCATCTGTAAAACTGTAGCTTGGAGTAAGATGATCTTGGATCCTTAAAGATGACAAGAAAATGGACACAAAATTTGCACCTCATAGCATCAACAGGATTTGTATTCATCTTTTGAAATAAACAAAACAGTAAAAAACCAGCATCAGCATCCCAAGAAATTCTGAATTTAGCTCCTGCCTTTTGTTCAATTCAGATTCCCTCTTTCTTTTCTTCTATAATCTTCCACATGTTTCTTATACTGTGAAGTGATTTTGTTACTATGGAAACCACCAGGCCTGCCTAAAGCTCAAATACGGTGTCAACTTATAAAATGATTTAAAATTTGTCCAATGGCTTGACAAAAAGCATTTGGAGGAATTACCACACCCAGTATAGTGATGCGCCTACTTAAAACACTTATCTGGGAATATGTCTTTTTAAAAAATATAGATGGGCATTTGGGTGGACAGACGTGATTAATGAAGAAATATCCTGCCGATGCTACTGTGAATGAAAATAAAGAGCTTGGTTAGGAAATTCCAGGTTTATAAAATCATGGTAATTATGAGTTATAGCACACAGAGTTTATTCCCATACACGAAGCCTTGCCTTGTTTGTGAAACACTTAAGCCCTAGATTTCTAAAAGGGCTCTCCTAGAAATGGTCAAGAACAGCACATCAACCATTTAAGGGGGATTTTTTTTAAGTGAATTCTTGCCTGGAGGCAAAAGATAAAGAAACTCACCTCTTGGGGTTCTTTTTAGGCCAACAAAAGCCTAATTCTCCCACTGGAGCTCTTGCTCTGTTTCTTAGGCCAAGTGTTGCCTCCAGATGAACACATATGTTTCTGATGTCATCATCTGGCCTCGAATCTGTAGATGATTCAGTGATAGTGGAATCTGCCCTAATACTCTGAAATCACTTATTACACTGATAACCAAATGGAGCCTGGGAACCCACACCAAAAATCTACCTAGTTGATTTGAGGAAAAGCCACAGAGCCGCGAGAGCTGTTAGACAGGAAAGACAGAATAAGCAGAGTGGAAGGCAAGCGGCTCAGCTCCCTGGCCTCCCACCCCCTCCTCGGCTACCCTTCCCTCTGCCAAGTACTTGCAAGTGTATCATCACAACAACACTCCGGAGAACATTCTTGTTGGGTAATAAGAAAGCATAATTATATGCTTCAGAGCTGTTGAGGTTTTCTCCTATTTTCAAAACAATGAATATCCTGTAGAAAGATAGCGCCGCTCATGAATAAACTGAGATTCCTTCTCTGCAACACCCAGACGGTGGTTAGGAGGAGAGACCAGAGGGCAGTTCTACTGATGTCTTTATTGCCTGGTCAACCTAACCATGCTGTTCTGTGGGGCTCCGGAGAACAAACCCTCTCTGTCAACCTAATTCAAAGTGAAACGTCTCCAAAACCGAAATTACATATTCTCTCTCTTTCTCTCTCTCCCTCTTCCCTTACAATGAAAGGCTTTCCAGTGCTGAGAAAAAATGGAATTGTTTCTAAGTCCACACCGTACAAAACTCAAGACTAGCTTCCACAAAGCATTACATTTATGCTTTCAGATATTCATATTTCTCACCTCAAACATGATCAGTGAAGAGGTGGGAAACATCCCTCAGTTACAAAGTTCCTTCCAGATGTGGAATCAGAGTTGAAGCTCCATGAACGTGCAGTAACATATGGTTTCCAGAGGCAGACGTTCTTTCCTACGATTATCATACCAACATTCTTCAAAGTCCAGCAGAACGCCATGGAGAATAGTTGTGGCTGGGATGAAAGAAACCAGCACGAGCATTTAAAAAACACCAATCCTTTCAACACTCTGTTTACTAAGTAGTGACATCCAATTCCACAGGTAAGAAAACCTGCACCCAAAGAGAGTCATAGAAATGCATATTCCAGAGTCCTTGTTCAGACTGGACTTCACAGAGCCCAGACTATTCTCTTACCACTTAATCAGGCTGTCAAAGAAGTCTGTGTTGCTTCTAAAATATCACACGAGTGTGCTTCTATGCAGCACAGCCCACTAAACTCTCAGTTCCATTAAAATTGCCCTGAACGGAACCCGCTTTCAAGTAAAAACACCCTGCTGTTGCTTTTATAAGACTTGGGTCACATTCTTTTGACCATATGGACTCTGTCACGTGGAAATGAGAATTGTCGATAGCTGTCAAAAAATGTTGCCCCACAAAGGGAGGCAAAGCATTCTGGGAACCACACAACCTCTAGCCGCTGCCCCTCACTCACCCACAGCCTCATGGAGAGTCTGAGGCAAACACTGAGGATCAGATTCCTTTCACTTTGGTGGTGGTTTGGGAAATATGACTTTCCTTCCTGAAAAATCTGTTATTTGGCAGTAAATACTAAACATAGGGGGCTGAGTCACGTTTCCTCATCCAGCTTTGTATTTTGCTTCCTAGGCAAGTGGGAAATTTTGGAAAACCCAATTTTTATGAGCATGCAGTTGTATATGTGTTATGTGTGAGAGAGGGAGAGAGAGAGTTGGGAAGGAGTAGGGGAAATATATATATATAAATATACATATATTTTTATATATATATCCCAGAGCCAGTTTTTAGCAGACAATTCATATTCTTAATCTCTAGCCTTGAAGAGACTGTCATTTTATTGGCACAAATGACTTAACGTGCAGTTTGCTGGGCAAGTGTTTAAAAAAAAAAAAGTAGGGAAAAAAAGCCCAGCCATGTGCAGAAAATGCCTTGGCAGATGGAGCACATCTCTTCCAGACCCAGGTCCTTCGCTACTGAGTATCTTCCTTTTCTTGGTGTTGGACCCATTCACTGCCAGGAAAACAAATGCCAAGAATTTCCCAATAGCACTGTTGAGGGTTTCTGAAATGAAGAGAATTCTGGACTGTTGCAGGAAACTCTCAAACCAAGACATCAAGCCTGTGTTGCCTAAAGTTTAAAGGGGTGAAGGGGTCTTCACCTACATAAATAGTTACTAAGGCCAAACCCTATACAAAATGACTCTGTCTCCCTTCATCTGTGCTTGCTCTGAGCCTCGAGATGCAGGAGGAGAAGCTGTTTGTAATTAAACTTCTCTTATGATTAGCTTCACTTTGTCCATCTGAAGACAGATCACAAGAGTAGGACCACACTTATAAATAATGGAAAGCTTCATTGTGTTCTAAGACCAGAACATGCATTTATTTGGAAAAGTTTTTGATAGGGTGTTTTGATGGTGACACAGTGACTCACCTTCTGGTTCTCTTTAACATTCGAGTCTTAATTTCTACCAATACTCAATTATCATACACGTATATGCAATTTCTGTTACTGGTTTGAATCATGTGGGCCCTTTGGGGAGACAAAAACTGAACCTGATAAGCTAGCAGAGATTAGAGTTGATACACAGGTAAACAGATCATCGGAAACAAAAAGGTAACCAGAGTGAGAGAGTGAGGTGTCATAACTCAACAGAGTATAAGCATATAATATTTTCAGATTTACTTATTCATTTATTCAACACATATTAACTTGGCACCTGTAATGTGTCAGGTGCTGCTCAAGGGGCTGGGAATAAATCGGAGAACATAAGAGACACAAATTCTAGTCTTCAGAGAGCAAGTCAGATAGGAAATTGTAAGTAAACTATAAACAAATAAATTGTATCAGATGGAAATACGTGATAAGGAGCAGAATGAAGAAGGAAGAGTACAGGTATGTGTCTGTGGAGGAGGGTTTTGAGATGTAAATAGATGTGGTTAAAGAAGCCTCATTGAGAAGGTGACAGTAGAGCAAAAACCTGAAAACGGTAAAGAAGGGAGGAAGAGCACTGTGGGCAGAGATAATAGCAAGTGCAAGTGTCCTGTGGCAGAAGTGTCCCTGACATGTGGGGTTGGAACAAAGTAAACCACAGGGAGAGTATAAAAGAAAGCATTAGAGAGCTATGGGCTGGCAGGACACAGGCCAGATTTTGGAGGGTCATTTAAAAGACAGACTAAAGGATGTGAGGGTGATCTGGCTGCAATATCTGTCACCCTATTGATCGCCAGGATTGATTCGGCTGATCTGGCTGGCTAGGCAGGTGTCCTCTTCCTCCTTCATCATTCTATGTGTGTCCCTCCTGAAGCTGTGAGCTTGGTCCAAGAGGACGGCCTTCCCAGATAGAGAGGACCATTCTTCGGTCAAGGGTGTATGAGTAGCTGCGCTCCCCTGCTAGAACCTCCAAACAAACTCTCAAAAGACAGACTAAGGATGTCTGGCCTTTATTCTGAAATGGGGTATCAGTGGAAGGTTTATTTTGTTTTGTTTTGTTTGTGACTCATGAGCTAGGCAACCTTGGGCAAATCAATTAACCACTCTGAGCCTCAGGTTCTTCACCTGTCAAATGGGGACAGTAATAGAATAATATTACCAATTCCAAGCATGGTTGTAAAGATTTTTTATTATGGTAAAATATATGTCACATAAAGTTAATCAGTATAACCATTTTTTTAAAAGATTTTATTTATTTGACAGAGAGAAACACAGCCAGAGAGGAAACACAAGCAGGGGGACTGAGAGAGGGAGAAGCAGGCTTCTCGCCAAGCAGGGAGCCCTATGTGGGGCTCAATCCCAGGTCTCCAGGATCATGACCTGAACCGAAGACAGTCGTCTTAACCAACTGAGCCACCCAGGTGCCCCCAGTATAACCATTTTTAAGTGTACAGTTCAATGGCACATTCAACCATCACTACCATCCATCTCTAGAACCTTTTCATTGTTACAAACAGAAATGAAATGGCTGTAGCCATTAATTAACTCCCCATTTCCCCTTAACCTCCCACCTCCCCAACCCCTGACAACCATTATTATACTTTCTGACTTCTGGTTTCTACTTTAGAATTTTGGCTATCCTAGGTGCCTTATATAAGTGGAATCATGCAATATTTGCCCTTTTGCGATCAGCTTTTTTCATTTAGCATAATGCTCCAAAGGTTCACGCATATTGTAGCATGTGGCAAAATTTCCTTCCTTTTAAGACTGAATAATATTCCATTGTATGTATATGTCACATTTTGTCTATCCATTTATCTATCAAGGGACACACTTGGGTTGTTTTACCTTTTGGTTATTGTGAATAATGCTGTTATGAATGGAGCTTTAGAAGTTAGCTCTGAGTCCCTGTTTTTAGTTATTCCAGTTATATACCCAGAAAAGAAATTTTGGGGTCACACATTAATTTTAGGTTTACTATTTTGAGGAATCGCCATACTGTTTTCCTGAATGCACCATTTTACATTTCCACCTACTGTGCACAAGGGTTTCAATTTCTCCACATTCTCACCAACACCTGTTATTTTCAGGTTTTCTGATAATAGATATCCTAATGGGTGTGAAGTGGTATCTTTTTGTGGTTTTGATTTGCATTTTCCTAATGATTAGTGATGTTGAACATCTTCCTATGTGCTTATTGGTCATTGTCTATCTTCTTTACTTAAATATGTCTATTCAGGTCTTTGTCTATTTTTTAGTTGGGTTGTTAAGTTTTTTACTATTGAGTTATAAAAGTCCTTTCTATGTTCTGGATATTAACACCTTATCAAATGTATTATTTTAAAATATTTTCTCCCATTCTGTAAGTTGCCTTTTCACTCTCTTCCTAGTGTTCTTTGATATACAAAAGCTTTGAATTTTGATGCTGTCCAGTTTATCTGTTTTCTTCTGTTCCCTGTGCTTTTGGTATCATATCCGAAATACCATTGCCAAACCAATGTTATGAAAATTTTCCCTTGTGTTTTCTTTTAAGAGTTTTATAGTGTTAGCTCTTATGTTTAAGTTTTTAATCTGTTGTGAGTTAATTTTTGTATATGGTATGAGGTGAGATCTCTGGAGGGTTTTGAACAGAGGAGAAACATAACCTGACTTTCATTTTTAAAAGATTGCTCTGGTGACTATGTAGGAACCCAACTGCTATCTGCTGTGCCTCATTTAATCATTTTGCATGCCAAAAGGTGGGTTCCAAAACTATATTTCAGTATGAGCTTTTAACTTTTCGTCACTTCTTTGCTCAACAGTTGCCTAAGTAATTTGACATGACTTTTGCATGAGTGTATGCCCACCTCCTCCCACCCTCTACAAACGTCTTAACCCATCATGTGGGGAAAAGAAGGATGCATACTTTCCCCTACATGAATATTATGTTTTTTATTACCTCTACATTAATAGTATGCTTTCATTATTATTTACTTCTTCAATATGCACTCAACAAGTGTTTATTGGATGCCCATTATGAGCCAAGCACTTTCCCAGGTCAAAGAGATATGGCAGTGAGAAAGGAAGAGCCTGTCCTCATAGAGCAGACATTCTTGTTATGTATTAAAAAATTGACCTAACAAATAAATGATCCTGATATCCAATGATTACAAAAGAACAATTAAGATCAACTATTAGAAAACCAAAATTATCACCCTTTCTCTTCTCAATCTGTTCTCAAAGACTCTACTGAGACATCAAAGCCAATCAATGCTATTTATAAATAATTCATAGAAAACTATGTTGCTTAAACACGAATGATTATTTTTTCCGTGACACAGTCAGAAAACCATATCAATGGATTTATTCAGTCCTACTTTGTTTTAAATTCAGAACCTACTGTGTGCCAACCACTGTTCTGGGGGCTGAATGAATAAGATTAGAATGAGCTGTTGTTGGAGAGAAAAGCAGGGACCAGAACACAGAAAGTTCTCATAGACCAATAAAAAGAGATTGCCTGCTTAGAACATTGCCCAGGCTTCAATTATTCCAGGTGTGTTCTATAGTGTGGAGTGGTGACTCTCATCCTACACATTAAAACCACCTAGGAGATTTTTTAAAACACTCAATGCCTGGAAACTACCCTCAGAATTCCTAATTTGATTGATCTGGGGTAAGCCGGGCATCAGTGTCTCTATAAGGTCCCTAAGGGATTCTAAAATGCAGTGAATGTCATGGAAATTTGTAACTGTGTTTACTTATTCATACATATATTGAAGAAGTGTAGAGTAGGTCTTTTTCTCTGAAAATAACTTTCATTGCTTTATTTTTTTTTATAACTAAAGTAACATCTGTTCATTATAGAACCATACATTAAAAAAAAGAAAGAAAGAAACATCACCCAAAATCCTAGTTCCCCAAAATTTCTTCTATTAACATTTTAGTGTATTTTCTTTTTGTGCAGATGTTTGTGCTCTTTGTCCCCAAAATGGTATCCAGCTTTTTTCATTATTTAATAATGTATCACAAAGAACTATCCAGTGTCAGAATTCGGAACTATTTTGACCTTGTCTTTACATTATCTTTTAGTCCTCCACAAACAGAAAAGGGATAGTTCATTCAGGCAAGTATGTTTGCTTGGCTCTAACTTTTCGTAAAAAAAGCACCTTGGTTTTATCTCTACCTGACTGATTATCCAACTATATCTCTCTGTCCTTCATCAACAGCGGAGAGTATCCATGCTCAAGGACTTGCCTTGAACTCTTCTTTCATATATTTTTCAAAAGCTTGGTTGCCAGAGATAATATCTGAAAAGGATTGCCTGAAGGACATGAGTCTATTTATTCTTCTATGTCTTCTAAAATTTATCCTTGCAGCATGCCAAAGTTGGAGGATTGCATACATAAAGCACACTATTTTAGTTCCTTATTAAAATGCTTTTACTGAATTGAACTTCAGCTATATATCATCAGTGTATATTGAAGAGCATCATAAGAAATAGTTCTCTGGACTTTATTATCACATCTATTATGAAAGTAGACTCATTATTATGCTTGACATCATTTACTTATATCATCTAACATTCCTTTTATGAAGTACAAAAATGCTGAGGAAAAAAAACCCAGTTTTTGTATATTCCCTTAATCTCATAGACCTCACTACTCTTAATTCTTTGTCTCCATCTTTCCTTTGGCTGCTAGGGAGCTCAGCAAAATGGTGGCCCCAGCTAACAATTACACCTAACCATATAATGCGTTCATGCATTTCTTTTTAACTCTGGCTTTATGGTATCTCTGTTTTCATTTTCTCTGCACCTATTTTCTCTTCAACTATTAATTTTGACTTTTTGTGTTGGATATATGTTTTAAGTCTTTGTGGGCAAGTGGAAGGGGGGAAAGAAAACAAGAAAGGTGACAAAGGAACATGAACATATAAAAGGAAGAAGAGAGAGAAAAAGCATGGTGAGAAAGGAAGAAGAAAGAGGGCAGAAAAACAATAAAGGGCAGCCTCGTGACCGGGGTAAGAACTGGGCTACAGAACTCTTGAGGAAGAAATGAGCTTCTGTCTGACTGGGTGGGATAACGAAGTCCTGAGGAGTTTCATGGTAACAGCAAGCTAGCTCCCACAGGGAGCCTACCCTCCTCCAGGTACTTAAGATGCATCATCCCATTTAATCTCCATAGCAACCCTCTGTAGAAGGCATTATCATCACACCCGTTTCTCATACTTAAAAAAGCAAAACAGGGGAGCCTGGGTGGTTCAGTTGGTTAAGTGACTGACTCTCAGTTTGGGCTCTGGTTGTGAGATGGAGCCCCACACCAGGATTCAAACTGAGCATGGAGTCTGCTTGAGATTCTCTCTCTCCCTCTCCTTCTGTCCCCCACCCCCACCCTCTGCCCCGGCAAAAACAAAGCAAAACACCAGAGATACAGAGAGGTACAGTTCACCCTGAATGGTGAAACTGGTTTTCAATCCAGATCTGTATGGTATACACTATACCCTGTAGTTTTAGGTTAATACAATCCTTTAAAAATGGACCCTTAAAATCTTTTAGAGAAATCAAAACTTTAGCTGAAAGACATTTCCTTATATTAACAATCTCTTACTTTACCATTATCTTAAGGGTGGGGGTGTGATAAAGGATAACTTTCTCCTTCATCCATATATTTCCACCTGCCAAGGAAATATAATTACACTGAAAATGAGATCAGAAATGGTGGGGGGAGGAGAGAAATAGTACAGACTTGTTGGCAGGAAGAGCAGGTAGGAAAGCCAAAAGGACAAAGGGAAAGCTGACAAGACAGAAGGAAAAGAGTGAAGAATGGGTGAGCAGACGGGAAGGGGCTCTTGCGAAGAACTGAAACCCTGACTGAAGGCCAGGGAAAACACAAAGGCAATCTTGGCGGGAAGCCTGGCATGACAAGTGGCAAACTAGAGCTAAAATAACAATGAAGTGCTCAGGAAAAGATGAAGTCCTTAGGAGAGAAAGAGAGGTGGCTTTTTTGACTCTCCCCTTTCCCACTCTGAGTGGGGATGCGCGGGGGGGGGGGGTAAACACAGCGAGGAACGTGGTGCCTGCCTTACACCCTTGTTGCTCTAGTCCAAACAGAACTGGTATGTTTTAAGAAATTGGAGATCCAACTATTTGTGTCTGTTTTTAGTGAAGAGAATTTTCCCCTATCTCCAATTAGGCAGTTGTTCTATAGAATCTTCATTTCCCGGGGCACCTGGGCGGCTCAGTCGTTAAGCATCTGCCTATGGCTCAGGTCATGTGGGATGGAGCCCCACATCAGGCTCCCTGCTCGGTGGGAAGTCTGCTTCTCCCTCTGTCACTCCCCCTGCTTGTGTTCCCTCTCTAGCTATGTTTCTGTCAAATAAATAAATAAAATATTTTAAAAAGAAAAAAAAGAATCTTCATTTCCCCAAAGCTGTAAGATCCAAGTAAAATTCAATATTCTTTAAAAATCTCTGAATCCCTGAGGGAGCTTTAGGCTAATGCTCAGAGGGAGATGGACCTGTGGACCCCCAGGTGCCAAGGGACAGCTGCACTGTGCAGAGCGAAAACTTTATTCACAAATGAGCCATTTTGCTTAGCGGGTCCATTCTCAGTAAAATGGAAACTCATCGTTTTCCTCATCATTATCCTTTCCTTTCTATTTCAGTTGGGTCTTTTTTAAAACTATCCCCTTCACTTCACAGCTGGTTGTAGAGTCAAAAGATTTCCATTGCAGAAAGTACCCAGAAGCCCAGCGTTCTGATATGCTGAATGAAAATGCTGAATGAAAATAAATGACAATTCTTTTTTCTCCTCTCCAGTGTTTTATCTGAAAAATGTCAAGCCTACAGGAAGGTCGCAAGAAATGTACAATGAGTATTCATATACCATTCACCGGAATTGGTCAATTTTTAATGTTTTTAATGTTTACGATTTTTAATGTGTGTGTGATACAAATATATACATACATGTACACGCATCTTTTTGCCCAAATCTTAGAAACTTTAGGGAGTTATTTGCAGACATTATAACCCTTTACTCCAATTGCTTCAACATATATCTGATATTGACAAAGATACTCTCTTTCAAGACCACAGTACTATTATCATATTCATAAAATTTCACAATGACTTAATACTATTATCTAATATAGTCTACATTCAAATGTCTTCATTTATCCCAATATTATTTGTGATAGCTGAGCTATTCCCCCCAAACCCAGGATCTTAAGAAGAAACAATCACTGGATTTGTTTTCATGTCTCTTTAGCCTCTTTATCTATAAGACTACCTCAGCTTTTTTTCTGGTTAATTCTTTCAGGATATTGACATTGTTTGAAGATTCCAGGCCAGTTGTTTTGAAGAATGCCCCCGTTTAGACTTTTCTGGTTGCTGATTCATCATTCACTTCATATTAAACAACAGAAACACTGTTAGGTTGAATCATGAAATAGTTATTTTATGTGCCAACACTGGTCAAATATCAGCAATTTTATACAACTTATAATTTCAACTTAATACATAAGGAATGTCGTGTCCCTCCTTTTACATCACGTCAAGGAAACATGATGTGTAGTTGTCCTGTTATTGGTGCTGTTAAGTTGATCATGGGGTTAAGGTGGTGTCCACTAGATCTGTCCATTGTAGAGGTATTTGTTCGTTGTGTAACTAATAAGAAATCTGTGCGGGATCCTGTGAAACTGTTTAGGTATTCTGATCCCCAACCATCTGACACCCAGTTACCTGAACATCCATTGATGATTCTTGCCTGAATCCATTAAGACTTTGGTGACCATGTGGGCGCCCCCGAGCGTGTGGGCAGCCCCCGAGCATGTGCCCCCCCCCCCGTGTGGACTCCCCCAGGGCGTGTGGGCTCCCCCCGGGCGTGTGGGCTCCCCCGTGCGTGTGGGCGCCCCCGTGCGTGTGGGCGACCCCGAGCGTGTGGGCGTCCCCGAGCGTGTGGGCGTCCCCCAGCGTGTGAAGATGTCCATATATACAATGGAATACTACGCCTACATCAAAAAGGACAAATATCCAATTTTTGTAGCAACATGGACTGGACTGGAGGAGATTATGCTGAGTGAAATAAGCCAGGAAGAGAGGGTCAAGTATCACATGGTTTCACTTACTTGCGATGCATGAGGGGTAACCTGGAGAACAGTGGGAGAAGGAAAGGAAATGGGA
>PITA01025017.1:0-25178 GCA_004023965.1 Spilogale gracilis
GGGAGCTCTGAGAAGCACTGAGGGACCAGGGTGTGGAGGCACACTCACTTGTCCCAGACCTCAAGGGTGTGAGGCCAGGGTAGGGGCAGCTGGGGCCTCTGGAAAGCCCAATAACAAGGGAGACACGGAGTGTCTAACAACAGCCCTCTCAGGAGGGCTCACAGGGGCTGGCCTACCATGGAAGGGGCCTCGGAGGTCACAGGACCTGATCTGGGCTTTAAAGGGTAGAATGCAAGGGGTAAAGAGGTGGGAAGGCTTGCCTGGCAGCACGTAGCTGGCAAAAACACGAGGAAAGAGAAACTGCTGATCAAGGCATCATTCATTCATTCATTCATTCTAATTCAGCAAATATTTATCAAGTACCTCTAGTGTTCAAGGCACTAGGTAAATAAAGCTGACGAAAGCCCCTAGGCCCATGGAACTTACTCCCAAGGGGGTTTATGCTTGCTGTGAGAATGAAGAGGTAGGTGGACGCCCGATCACGGAAGGCCTTGAACACCAGGCTGCAGAGACTGGGCTTTATTATGCAGGCACCCGGGAGCCTCTAAAGGTTTCTGAGTGAGAATAAGCTGACCTGCAGAGCCCTACCAGAGGCTGAAAGACACTGACACGCAAGGCGAGCTGGGTCGAGGTATGGATGAAGATGGAGCAAGAGAAGGGCATGGGTGTGAGTCAATGGGGGTGGGGTGGAAGGAGGGCTCAGGAGGCCCGCGCTTGGGGGAACCTCCTCTGGAAGGCCATCTGTTTCCCTGGGGGGTGTGGCCCTCTCTGCTGTCTCTAAACACACACCTGTCAGAGTCAAGCATGAATTCCTGACGCTGCAGGGCAGACTCCAGCTCCGCCCCCCCCGCCCCGCCCCCGCAAGCCTTAGCTCCCAGCCACTTTAATAATGCAGTGGGGAGGGACCGAAAGGCCTGGCAAGACCTAAATATAGCCAGCCAGACCGCGTGCAGAAATGCTCCCCTGAATTTACTTAAGAGCAGAGGTTGGCATGTTCCACTGGGGACTCTGCACTTTGTTTCAGGATCACGCCAGCCAGGCTGAGCCTGATGGGTCCTCAGAGCTTTCTTTAAACACAGAGAAAACATTAAATGATTTTTCTGCAAAAGCCTCAGCATGAAAGGAGGAGGCAGCTAATGGAGGTTCGAGTCAAAGACCTTCCTGGTCGATGCCCCGCAGGACTCAGGTGAACTTATTTGTGAAAAAATCTAAAAATCGAAATCCCTCCGGACAAAGGGTGGTCTCCATGCAAACCAGGCACGTGGGTCGCTCTGCTCACTGTCACCGGCAGTGGCCGGGGAGGGAAGCAGGCAGTCGAGATGGGCCTGAGTCAGTGCTGTGCTTCTCCGACCTCCTCGGAGGAGGTCCGACGACTTCTCCCCTTCACAGGAGAGGACAGAGGCCTGGAGAGGCCACGGAACTAGCTGGAAGCCACAGAGTAGAGCAGCGGTGCAGGTCAGATTTGAACTCGAGCTTACCCGGCTCCGGAACTGCAGCTCCACAGCCCTGAACACCCCCAGCACTGCAGCCCGGGAACCCGGGAAGCCGATCCCTGCCTCCATCTAAGGGCTGCCCTGAGTGTGCCTTCTGGGGAAGCATCCTCTCCAGCTGCAGGATCGCCTCCCCACCAAGTCCCCCACAGGGGGAAAGAACAGAGTCAGCTCAGCTCAGCAGAGCGCTCGGGAAGTCCCCCCTCCGCCCCCCAGGCCCAGGCTCTGACATGCTTGGAGCGGGCCCTGGGCAAATGTTCTTTAACATCATTACTCGGGCAGGTCTCACCAGGAGGGAGGGCCTATCATCACACTCATTTTGCAGATGGGGAAACTGAGGCAGAGAGCAGCCAGGTGACTCACCCAAGGTCAGGCAACCACTAAGTGTCAGAGCGGAGGGTCAAGCCACACAGCCCCCGCACTGGACTGTGCTCGTCATCACAGAGCTCAGGGGCCGGGGAGAAAGTGAGGAAGGAAGTCATTCATGCCAGGGAGGTCACTGGAGAACCTTCCGGAGGAGATGAGATCTGACCTTGGTGGTTGTTGGACAAGGCATTCCAGAAAGGAAGGACCAAAGGAACAGAGGTGAGAAGGCCTGTGTGTGCAAGCTGTTGGGCCTGGCTGGGGGACAGGAACACAGATCTTGTTGGGATGCTCCAGCCTGTCCAGCCTGCCCCAAGGACACTTCCCACTGGGTGCCAGGTCCGGGGCAAGCACTTTTCACGCATTTCCTCCACCACATGTGGTTGGCCCAATGATTGCTTCTTCACATAACGGCTGAAGAGGGGCTGACCCAGGTAGGCGGCTGAGCACAGCGGGAGTCAGGGAAGGCTGCTGGGGGGACGGCCCTAATCCTGAGCCAAGCCGGCAGCCGTGGGAAGGTGGGAGGACCCTAGAGCCATCTGAGGGCTCAATGGCTCTTCAGAGCTCTGGGTCCCTCATGGGCCAAGAGTCTCAGGAGAAGGAGCAGGAGCGCCTGTTCTAAACGGTGATGTGTCCAGCACAGGCCCACCTGCGAGGAACCCCCCGGATCTTGCCTCTGCTTCCATTCTTCTCTCCGACCACTACACATATCTCCTCCTGGCACCCAGAGGGGCCTGGGTGAGGATGGCTTTGCCTGCCATTGGAAAGGGAACTTGAGAGTCTCATGGGGGTAACAGACAGAAGAGTGAGAAAAGAGCAGCCCTGAGGGTCAGAGAGGTCCGGGTACAACTCTAAACTTGCCGGGCTGGGTGGCACTGGACAGGTAACTTCGTCTGCCTGAGCCTCAGTATCCTCATCTGTAAAATGGGTGAGAAGCACCACTGCCGCGGTCCTGCTCGAGGGCCGAAATGACTGTGGACCCTGCCAGCCACTGCCAGAGCACAAGGCAGATGATGACCAAAGAAATACCACATGAGCGTCTGGGTACTCAGTGTAAAGTTCTTTCAACTTTTCTGTACATTTATTTTTTTTCCATCATTAAAAGTTGGGGGAACATCAATACCCTATTTTCCTTCCCCGACACTGCAAACCTAGGGTCAGCTCCAGACCAAGCCACCCACCTAGATACATCTTTCTGGCTCTTCCACAGGTGAGGAGGTCATGGTGAGAGCCTGGGGATGGATGGCGCAGGGTCAGCGTCCCCCTTTCCTGGGTATGTCTGTGTTCTCGCTACGCCCATCCCAGACGAGGGAGGGCCCAGCGTGCCCAGATGGGGTTTGGCACTCTAGCACCTCGAGCACCTTCAGTGTGCAGTCAGAGAACTCTGACATGCTGATTTCTGAGAAATGTCAGGGAGATGGACGGTGACTGATCCCTTGCTCAAGAATGAAGTCATGATCACAGAATTGGAACAATGAAGCAGTTGATTTTTTCCCTGGGTGAAAAGGAGGAGGAAGCTGGGTTACACTTAAGAGCACAGACTGAGGGCATCTGGGTGGCTCAGTTGGTTGACGACTGCCTTCGGCTCAGGTCATGATCCCGGAGACCCGGGATCGAGGCCCACATCGGGCTCCCTGATCAGCAGGAAGCCTGCTTCTCCCTCTCTCACTCCCCCTGCTTGTGTTCCCTCTCTGGCTGTGTTTCTCTCTGTCAAATAAATAAAATCTTAAAAAAAAAAAAAAGAAAAAAGAAAAAAAAAAGAGAGCACAGACTGAAGGTAGTCCATCTAGGACCAAATCCCATCTCCAGCATTTGCTCGCTATGTGACCTTGGGCAAGGTATGTACTCCTCTGAGCCTCAGTTTCCTCATCTGCCCAGTGGGGATGTCATAATTATAATAGTGACCTCAAGTTGTTGCCATGAGAATTAATTAGTTAATGCATGTGAAATGCTTAACATACAGGGAGGGCTGAGCTCAGGGCACCTGGGAAGCTTAGTGGGTTAAGGGTCCAGCTCTTGGGTTCAGCTCAAGTCATGATCTCAGGGTCAAGAGATCAAGCCTGACATCAGGCTCACGCTCAGTGGGGAGTCTGCTTGGGATTCTTTCCCTCCCTCTCCCTCTGCACCCCCAAAATAAATTAATAAATCTAAAAGAAAAGGAAATATTGAGCTACTTATTATTTTTTAGCTTATCTTTTAGGAAAGTTTTAAGTTCACAGGAAAAAATGAGCAAAAAAGCAGGAGTGTTTCCATCTACCCCTGCAATGTGCCCGGCCTCTACATCCATCAACAACCCCAGCCAGAGTGGTAGGTTTGTTACAATCCACAAACCTACATGGACATCACTCTTGATGTTGCACATCCCGTGGTTTTTGACAAATGTGTAAAGACCTGCATCACCCTTGTAGTATCATACAGAAGAGAGTCGCTGCCCTAAAAAATCCCGTGTGCCACTTATTCATCCCCCCCTCCATCACTTGCCCCCCCACCCCACTATTTTATTTTCACTTGACTAAGGAAAAAGATTTCCACATATTTCATTTCAGATTGCCTGAGTGCAAATAGGCAGAAGATAAGGGTACCATGCGGACTTGAGATTTTTATCTCGCAGTGATCTCAAGGAGGAGGGGAACTGAGGCACAGGCAGCTGCGCTGGTTCCATGAGCAAAGCAGGTCAAGGTTGAGCTGGAGCTGGGGTCCCCTCACTCCCCCAGCGCCAGATTCATCGTGGAGCCCAGCTCTGGCAGCCTCTCCAGGCCCAAGTCCCAGGGGGCTTGCAGAGATAAGTCTGCATACAAATCAACTTGGAGGAGACAGACTTTTTTTCATTTTTCCCTTTTCATTTAAAAAAAGAATCCATGAAACGGGGGCTGAAATGGCAGTATGTGTCTGTGGCTGGAGGGGTGTGTGTATGCGTGTGTGTGTGTGTGGTCAATTTGAGCAGAACCCATGTTACCAGAGTTCGGGGAAATGTCAGGTTCTTGGAGAAGGAGATTTTAATTAGGTTAGAGTTGCCTCCAAAAAGTACTAAAATTAAATATGAATCCATAATGCATGGTATCATAGCTAATGGTATGCAAATGGGGCTGGGCCAGGCCAGGCTGAATCAGGAACTTGGGTGATAGCAGTAATTGGGAAAAATGTCCCCTGGCCTGCAGCCACAGTCCCTAGGATGCAGATGGGCTGGGCAGGGGAAGGGGAGCAGGGGAGAGAAAGCTTGGAAGGGGGCATCCAGTGTCCCTATAATGAAGAAGAGGAGGTAAGACAGGGCCACCCCTAGTGACAGGGCAGCACTGTGCCTGCAGAGAGCGCCCCTGCGTTGCAGAAGGGGGGGAAGCAGCCTGGGAGGCCAGCCCTGCTAGGTACCAGCTGCCATGGGGATGACCATGGGGGTGGTCCGGGAGCCTCCGTGAAGGGGGCACCTGCGGCACAGGGCAGAAGGTTCCTCTGCAGGACTGCGAATTGCTTGAGTCTGGCCTCCCTCCCCCGCCAGCTGTGTGACCCAGCCCCGTCCCCTCTGCACGACCTCTCTCTGCTCAGCTACAAATTAGCAAGGACTCAAGACTACCCGTTCTATCTTTCAGAGCTGTCTGAGGGTCAGAAGGAGCTGTAAATGTTTAGAGCTGTACAAAGGGACGTTTATTCTTGTTATTTCAGTGTTTATTCTTGAGACGAATAAAAATGAGGTTAACATCTATTGAGGCCTTGCTACACACCAGCATCTTTCCCAGCCTGGTCCTTTCTACAAGCAAGGGAAACTGAGGCACAGAAAACACGACTGATGGAAAGTGGTGGATCTAGGATTCAAACTGGAGCAGGGGAGAGAGAGCTTGGAAGGGGGCAGCCAGTGTGACTCAAGAACCTACCTGCTTACCAGCTACGCTGGGAGTTCTCAAGATATTCCTGGAGGGAAGGAGACACATGTGGCCACGACCACACAGCCCACGTCCGGACACATGATCCCTGCCTACAGTGCACGCAGGAAGCACCCAGGAGTCACCCACTGAACTGTGTGCTCTTGGGCCCGTCACTGTGTCCCTCTGGGCGGCAGACTCCCTGCCCTGTACCACGTGTATTCTGCTAGCCCAACCATCTCCCTTCCAACCCCACAAAAGCACATGATCGCTCCACCGTGAAATGCCCGGGGCTGCGGTCAGACCAGCCAGGGGCAGATTTCTGCTCCGACATCCTGGGTGGCCTCCCTGGCTTCTCTTTCCTCATCTGTAACACGGGGAGGCTGGCCGTTCCTGCCTCAGCATTGTTGGGGCGATCGGACGAGACAATGACATCAGTGTACATGTTTCTAGCTCTTACGTGGTGGACACTGTTGTCAACACTTTCGCCATATTAGCACGCTGAATCCTCAACAGCTGCAAGCGGCCAAAGCTTGCACAGGGATCAAAAGTTCCAGGCCCGGGGTACTTACCCACAGTAACTCAATTTGTTCTATAACCCTAGCAGGTAAACGCTTTTTCATCATCATTTTACAGATGGAAAAACTAAAGCACAGAGAAGTTCAGAACTTGCCCAAGCTCAGGAGCCAACACTTGAACCCAGGCAGGGAAGCCCCACGCCGGAACTCCTAATTAGCAGGCCTTGCTGCTTCACCCTGTGTAGGCAGGCTTAGGACAGCACCTGCCTTCCTAAGAGTACAGTAAAGTACTGTTATACCTAAAGGAGGGTGGTGAAAAGTCAACTTCCAACACCTGTCTCTTGGTAAGGATACAGTAAGATGACACACAGAAAGTTCCCAGTACAGAGCAGGGGCTCAAAAAAAAAAAAAAAAGTCACATGAATGAATGAACGAGTGAATTGAAGGGAAGACCATGGGTCTGCTCTGGCTCCTGGCTCTTCCATGCGAGGAGGCTGATGCTGTACTTGGCTGTCATTCCCCCAGCAGGGCTGCTAATGAGGAGTCTCTCACAGATGGGAGGACACCCAGCAGCAGGTGGCCGTGGGTACAATGTGCCCTAGAAAGCAAGTCTGTTCTTGGAGGGCCTAGGTGGACTGAGCAACCAACTTTCCCACGAGGGAGCCTCCAGACCACAGACCAGAGCCCTGCCAGTGGTCCCAGAAAGCTCGCCATCCTGTCCCGGAAGGACAGGGCATCATCCAGTGGCCCTGGGAGCCATATGCAGAGAAGAAAAATGGGACAGGAAGAGGCACCAAGGTTTTTGAGAAGTGAAAAGTGTAAAGAGCCCTTCCTTTGTGTAGGAATGAGTGCCAAGGGGACACTGCCTACTGAGTTTTCATCAAAGTAATTTATTGATCAATACAGCTAACATGGCTAGTTCAGCGATTTTGTAAAAAATAACCAAGTGTTGGATGCAAGGAGCACTTTACTGGATTGCGGGGAGCAGGGCCAGGCAGAATCGCCCGTGTTTTATGGCCTTCTGGGAACCGGGCCCTGGCAGTTCCGTCTCCGTGGCTTTATCTTCATGACACCAAAACATTGGGATGGAGAGGAAAAAGATGGGCCAATCTCCCAGATGTTTTGTCTACCTGGCAGCAAATATCAAGACATTTCTGTGCAAGGTCGCAACAATGAACCTGAAACCTCCAGGGAAGGAGGATGGGCTGGGAGAGGCCCAGGCCCACAGGCAGGTCAGAGGGCCAGAGGGAAACAGAGCTGCACATTTCCTAAGCACCTATTCTTTACCAGGCCCCCCAGGTAAGTGCTTTCATGCTTAGCATGTCTCCTGCATTTACCGATGAGGAAATATGAGGCTGGCCTTGTGTTCCTGAGGTCACAGAGGCCCTACATGGTGGAGTGGCTCACATTCGGATCTAGATCAGGGTTTTCTTGATCCTACTCGTGTGACTTTTAGCTAATGTGCTGGCTTCATGGAACCTCAGTCTCCTCCGTGCAAACTGGGGAGCCTGTGTCCACTCCCTCCTGCTGAGCTCATTGCTGGGAGCACTGAACAGGACACAGAGGTGCATGCACTTGGCAAATCAGAGAGAATTCTGCAATCTTAAATGATGGACTCTCTTCTTGGGGTTCCCCAAAGTGCCTGGCCTGGACCCAGACACTAATATGTGGTGAACCATTTATCAGGAGCTTGAACCAGATGGCCTGGTGTCCCACCCTCAAAATTCCAGATGCTTTGAAGAGTGATTGTACTTCTCCCCTCCCCCTGAGGTGTGGGCCAGGCATAGGTACATATTCCAGCACATGGTACACACGGGACACACCAAAGGAGCTTATCAGAGCCTTTGCTGTTTAGCTCCCACCTGCCCCCAGAGTGATGAGACCTGGAGTCTGCCACCGGAAGTTCATTCCCCTGGAGCCTGGGGATTTAGTGTAAGACATCAACCTCCCTAGAAGAGATGACCCTCCCCTGCAGAGAGCCTGGACCTCTGTGGGCCAGTACTGGCTCCTATACTGGTATCCAAAGCATATCAAGCTTGGGATAGGCCTAGGTGAGCCCCCGTGCTGGAAAGAGTTGTCACTCACCAAGAACAGCTCCATGGAAGAAAGTACTGAAGAAGAGAATGAGGCTGAGCTCGAAAGCCTAAGTTGGCTAGAGAAACCAATGGCCTATGGTATGAGGCTGGCCAGTGCCTTGGCCTTGAACTTGTAACAGCAAGGTTCTTGGGCCTAGGACCTTGGAAACCACCTCCTCCCTTTGAATACCACATGGATCTTCTCTTTGTTCTTTGGCCAACCCACACTCTATCCCGCTCTCGAGGCCCTCACCCATGCTGTTCCCTCTGCCTGGAACGCTCCCCTGCATCCTTACCATGGCCTTTCCTCCCATTCTACAGACCTCTGGTTGAATGCTACCTCCTCGGGGAGGCCCTCCCTGTTCCCCAAAGCATAGTGTGGCCTCTCAAATATGTTCCTGCAGAGCACCTGTTCTAATCCGTAACCGCACATTCACTTGCTTACTTGCTTACTGTCTGTAATCCCAGATAAACTGGACACAATCCCACAAAGAAGGCAATCTCTTCCCTCTAGATCCAACACCTGGGGCACCTGGCACGTAGTAGGTGCTCAGCCTGCACTTATGGAAGGAAGGGAAGATGTGGGGAGGGAGAAAGGCAGGAAGAAGCCAGGCAAGTGAGGTGAACTGCAGACCAGCTTCTGAGAACCAACCAAGATGGGTGAATTCCAGCCACAAGAGTTCCTTTTCTGGCTGATTGCCAGAAATCTCTTCACGTGGATCCCATTTGGATGATCTGGTTCCTCCAGGACAGCTCCATCCAGTGTCCCAGTGACCCTGCCAGGCTGGTACAACCTTAAGCATTCTGTGTATAGTGCCCATCCACCAAAAGAAGGTAAACCACAGGCAGCAGCCTCTGCTGAGCAGCTGGAGGTAAGTAGGCAGGCCAGAGTCACTGGTGGGGCACCAGAGAGAGGCAATCCCAAGTGGGCGTCTAGACATCTGCACCTGCCATTTTGACTATAAGGTCGTTCTGACCCCATCAGGCTTCTGAGAGCTTATTTGTTATGGTACCAAACATGCTTGGCCTCCCTTTCTCCTCTCTGTCTCTGTCTTTCTCCCATTTCTTTGTCTCTCCCTGTGTTCTCCCTTCTGAGTCTCTCTGTCTCAAACACTGGCTTCCTCTTCCTGACTCACTCTTTGTCTCTTGCTCAGAATTCATCCACACTGGTTCATTCAGGGATGAAAACAGTGGGCTCAAAATAGAGTCTAAACATCCTGTTCCTGTCTTAGCATCAAGGGATCCTGAAGCCCAGGAAGCTCCTGCCTGGATTTCATCAGGACTTTAGGTTCAGGAATCTGGAAAAATCCATACTCCACATTACCCTGGGTTTTCTCTAAGGACGTAGCCCTGGCCTAGGGTGAATGGCTGAGGGTTAGGGCTCGGAGGCTGACCTCCACTGCGCACCCAGGCTCTGCCACCTGCTGGCCGAGTGACCCAGGCACGTCCTTTGTCTCCCTGAGCCACAAGCTCTTCACCTGCAACAGGGGGACCCCTGGACCACCTCATAGGGTCAAGATGAGGACTAAAGAGTGAGCACCCAGAATTGCTCTGTACTATCCAGCACTGTTAGTGCCCAGTAAGCCCCGGTGGTCACTTTTTCCTGGTCTTGGTCTATTAGCTCTCTTTTTGCTTCTTTAAGTGTGAGCTTGTCTGCAGGGACGGGGCGATGAGAGAGGCAGTGCTGCCCACCCCAGGAGAGAGGAAGCTTGTCTCCCTGGAGACATGAGCTAAAGCACGGGGAGGCTGGGGGGCTCTGGAAGGCCCCTGCCTGGACTCTTCTCACGCCCCTCGAGGCCGGCAGGGGAGCTGTGCCTCACTTTTAAAGGTGTTGCCAAGTCACTTCCAGCTGGCACGGGAAGGGCTGAGCCTAAGGGAGGTGGCGTGCTCCTCGGTCTTCTCCATCCTCTTGTGGGTCTCAGCCCCCAGGAGGTGGAGACACAGGACCTGCCAACATGTGGCTGGGGCTGACCACCACGGCGTGACCTCCTCAGTGCTGGGAAGAATGACAACTACTCAAACAGACTTGTACTGATCTGGAGGGCCACAGCAATTCCCAGAAGTGGAGACCTTCAGGTCCCACAGTGGGGTAGGGCTGAGCTCAGCCCTTGGGGTGGCAGCAATGAACTGTGTACCCATGAGACTTCGGGCCGCTCTGTAAGGCAGTTATGCCTCGTCCCTGCCCCACTGTCTAACACCCTGAGGCATGGCTTTCCCACCCCACCCACCACACTTCCCCCCCACCCCGGGAAGGGACCTGCGGCCAGACTCGGAAAGGCCAGATGTCTAGAATCTCAAACTGGATGTGGCTAGGCAAGGCAGAATTCAGAGATACTCTCTTAGTCCTCGCTAAAGCTTCCCTCTGCAGCCACCTCCCGACCCCTGACAGCAGCCAGGCCACCCTCTCACTGTAGGTGCCCCTGCCCACTCTCCCTACTCTCCCTGACCCTGGCCAAACAGAAATGGAGGCCGTGTGGGGGGCCTCCAACTTTGCATCCCACTCAAAGCCCGGAGGCAGGGGGGAATGGGCGTGTGTCTGTGTGGCCTCTTGAGGCCTGGTTAAGTGGCTGCGACTGTGCTGGTACGATGGTGGGCCCACCGCCATGGCGAGGCCTACAGGGAGCCAACAAGGACAGAGGCTGTTAAAATGCTCCCATCGGGCTCTGATGAGCCCACCATGTCCTGGTGCCTGAAAGACACGGTAATGCGAAAGGACTTGTAGCAGATTTCCTGCCTGGAACATGTTAACTCTGGGGAACACTACCCTCGAGACACACAGCACCACTTGGAGCCACCCAGATGCCCAAAGAAGAGCCGGGAACATCTCAAATGTGCCACTCGCCATCCACTGCTGGGAGGGCCTATTCCAGACTCCAGCCCATCCGTGACTCTGGGATTACGTGGGATCTGTCAAGCACTTAATCGTCTACCGAGGGCCTTGCTTGGTTCAGCTGCTGGGAACATGCAGGGGAATTCGGCTGGAGCCGGGCAGACCAGCATTCAAATGTGTCCACTACTCCGGCCTGAATGGGCCCTTCCTTGTGCTGGGGCTCAGATCCCTCCTCTGGAAAGACTGAATAAGGGCAGTTGTAAGGGTTAAATGAGATGGGGGAAGGGGGGAAACACTTGCTCTTATCCTCATGATAAAGAGGAATGAGATAAGGTCCTTGCCTTTGAGAAGCTCCTCTTCCCCCAGGAGCCAAAAGGAACCCTATGGGGAAGCAGGGCTGGCAAGACACAGACATTTGAAATAAATGGCCCTCTTGCTCTGCCTCTTCACTCTTGATAATAAAAACACAGCCACACAAAATGTTTCCCTTTTCTCTCAAGGCCTGCAAGTGAGCTTGTGCGTGAGGACAGGTGGGGTCTGTGACCTGTAGCAATGGGGAAAACGAAGCCAGAAACCCAAACTGTTATATAAAAATCCCAATTTTGGAGTGTTGGCTAACTTAACTTAGAAAACTAATTTGGCTTAAAATTAAATTGATGGGCGTGGGGGTAGGAGAGGGCAGAACCTAGAGTTCAGGAGCAGAATTCCTTAAATTTGAGCTTAAGAAGTTTGTCTTCAAGAGAGCACACCAGCAAAAGATGTTGTCATTGTTGTTTAAATAATAAGGAAAAAAAAAGTCAGAAGCGAACAAGAGGTCTGCAAGCTTCCACATGAGTTCTGGGGTCACCAGGGGAGTCATGGGGAAAGAGATCATTTCTGCATCCATGAGAAGTACTATACAAAGGGGCCCGGAGCAAGGCTCCGGGAGGCTCAGGCAAAGTCGTGCCTCTGCCTGAGTGCATCAAAGGAGACTTCCTGGAGGAGGTGCCTCTGACAGAACAGGAAGTATGAGAAAGAAGAAATTCAGCGGGCAGCCAAAGGGAAGGGTGTTCAGATGTGAAGCACAGAACAAAGACGCAAGAAGGCAGAAACAGCCCCACCTTCCGTGGGTGGGAGATGGGAATAAGAGATCCTTGGAGAAACCAGGAAGCTGGGAAGACCCCTTTCCCAAGCTTTTCCCCCTTCCTGACCCAGGCCACTCACCCCCATTTTATACCCAAATCTGTATAAGCAGATTCAAGAAATATTCCCTGAACACCCACTTTAGGCCAGGCTCTGGGGCAGGGCTTGATAGCCGCTATTTAAAATAATAGCAGCCCTGATGACAGATAACAATGATGGTAACGATGAACATTTCTGAATGCTCTCCCTGCGTGCCATCCGCCAGGCTCTGTTTCCTCATCTCTAAAGTGGATATAAAGTCCCTTCCTCTTAGATTTACTGTGTTAAGTGAATGAATGTCAAGAAGAAGCTTAGCACAGCGTCTGGCACATCATGAGCCTCTAAGATATCACTTCTGTTATGTCTAGGAGCACAGTAACAGTGTGTAATCTGGGGGGTGGCTGGAGATGGAAATCATAAGGGAAGCACAGCCTGGCCAGATCTGCGTGGGGCTGTCCCTCCAGCCCCTGATGCTACAATCCTTGCAGTACTGACCCCGGCATCTGTCCTGCAGGTTGAGCTCTCCCTCCCCCCACCTTCTGCCAAGGAGAAGGAGGGTTCCATCCTCAGTGGGAGAAGGGTTACAGCTCAGCCACAGAGAAGCTCCTGGCCCTTTATAGATTTCAAAGAGGAAAGTGGAGACAGACAGAATCTCTTTCTCAAGTCTCCTGGCCAGGCTGTCAGAAAGACCTAGGACTTGCCAAAGGTCTGGCCAGGTGACCAGACTTCCAAGCCCCATTGGCCTGCTGGAGGAGACTGTGGGCAGCCCACCACCCACAGAACAAGGCTCGCCTTGCACACCATGAGACGGAACACCCCAAGGGTTTTCTGGTCCAACCAGGGAACCATGCAATGGGGCTGGAGGCTCAGCTGAGCTCTCAGACAACCGGATGTGGCATCGACCAACAGGAGGCTCAGAAAACAGGTTCATGGTTCTGGGGAGGGTCCACTCATATGTACCATGGCCTAGGTTTCCAGTGCTCAGGGCTGGGGCCAAGGGAACAGCTGGCTTCTGGGGAGAGCCCTGGACCAGGAAGGACACCTGATCTCTTAACCAACACTCCATCTGCCCCCATAGCCCTGTCCTTTCTCACCTGGACTACTTAAACAGCTTCCTAATGTCCCCCCAGCTTCTACTTTCACCCCCATGTAGTCACACCACACAGCCACCAGGATGACTTTTCAAAGGAATAAATCTGGTTATGTTGTTGCCTTCTGACTGGCCTCAATGCCTTCCCAGTACCCTTGGGATAAATCTAGCCTCCTCATGTGGCTCATAGAGCCTTATAAGAGGCCCACTACTCGGGGCTTATTTTTCCACATCCCCCTCCCTTTGCTCGATTCACACTGGACTTCCTTGAGTTTTTTAAATACAAGTCTGAAACACATGAAATTTCTGATTTTTGGCCATGTTTGACCCATGAGCTGACAGTCTCACATGATTCAACTCAACACAACTCTCTGCTCCTTGGCCGGCTGCACATGCGATGCCCTCCACCTAGAACACATCCCTCACTTCTCCCCGTCACCCTAACCTCACTCTGCCTTCCTCCTCCCTCAGGTCCCAAATCCTTGCAGAGAGTCTTTCCCGATATTCTCCCATGCAGTCTTCCTATGCCTTCTGTAACATGTCTTGAACCCGCAGTGACTCTTTGACGTCTGTCTCTCCTGCCAGACTGTGAGCTCCCTGAGGGCAAGGACCATGCCTGTGTTGCTCAGCCTGATGGTCACAGCACCTGGCCCAGGGCTGGCACAGAGCTCGTGCTCAGTAATGGCTCAATGAGGACACAGCCCCTCGTGTGCTTGTGGGAATGAGACAGAGCCCCGCCCTGACCAGCTGTGTGACCTCGGACCAGCCATCTCCTGTAGACATCAGTTCCTACCTCTGCGAAAGAAGGTTATCACACCTACTGCAGAGAGAGGGTTGTGGCCTCAGGTGTGCCACCTGTCAAAAATGTTGACAGATCCTTCCTGGAGCGGTCTTCTTCTTGATCCCTGAGCACTGCCAAGGGACAAACTGCTACAGGAGACACACAGGACAGAAAGAGTCTGACTTGAAGATGACTCCTCACAACCACCATTCTGAGCTCAGTGTTGGCGAGTTCATGGAGTTTGCATCAACACAGCAGGCATGTTCCTTCCAGGCAACTTCGAAAGCCTGGGTTTTTATAATCTCTCTAGCTTCCCAGCTGGGGATGCCTGGAGTTTCACTGTGAAAGGAAGCCGGAGGCCCTCAGTAACATCCCTGGCCAATCTGTTCTTGATTACCCCCCCGACAGGAAGCTCACTACCCCCACGGTTATCTTACTTAATCTTCAAATAGCCCTGACTATGAGACGGCTGATGTTGAACCAAATTCTGCCTTCTTGGGCCTTCCTCCCACTGGCTCCAATTCTGTCTGCTGGGATTTCTAAGAGCAGGTTCGCTCATCTTCCTATACAATAGCCTTCAGAGATTAAGAGATAGATGACAACCCTTGCCTTCACATCTCCACGCTTTCTGTTTTGACCTTCCTCTCAGTCTCCATACCTATACTATGGGGCCAATGAGTGCTGGCTCTTATTCCTCTCCAGGTGAGGAGGAGACCACGCTAGCATCTGTGCTCAAAGAGTGGGGTTGCAGGATCCCCAGACCTTCCTTACTGCAGGCCTCAGATCCTGCTCTGGGACCAAAGAAGCACACAGAAAAAGCCACCCTCTGCCGGGTGAGTCAGGCTCAAAGGCTGTTGGCCCCCTCCAGCCTCTGGAGGAGATGAATGCCTGTGCTGACGGATCGCTCCAATGTATTAGGTAGATAAAGAAATTGATTATTCCATAAATCATTGTCTCCACGAAAAAATCCCAATTTTTTTAAAAAGAAAATATTATAAATCTGCCCAAGCCCCCGCGAGGACAAGTGTAGCCATTTCAGCTTAATTGTTTGAGAGCTTCTTTGCTACAGTCCTAGAAAAAAAAAGTCCCCGAAGCCACCGGCTCCCAGTTGAGATGTTCCTTCCCAAACTCCACAAATGGCCATGTCGTGTCATGGACGAGATGGATTTACATTGTAGCAGCAAGAATCTGAATCAGCCAGAAAGAAAAGCTTTCTCTCCAAAGGAGACAGAACACTTTCTTTGGAGACAAAAATGCGATGCCACCACCCCCTACCCTTACCTCTCCTCCCCTTACCCCTACTTACACACCATCTAGAAAAGCTGAAGGTTCCTTTCTGACAGGAGACAGAGAACTGGCCAAAATGAGCCTTGAGGCGGTACCTGGGGATAGGGTGTGACAGCTCAGGAGTGAAGGAACTCTTGGAACAATGAGCAAGGCAAGCAGGAGCACAAGCATGAACAGTGTGAGGGAACAGATGTGGCTTCCCAGCTGGCTCTGCTGTGTGATTTTAACTTATTCCTTCTCCTCTCTGAGCCTTAGAGCTCCTCCCCAGCACCCAGGAGAGTAAGGAAGATCTCATGTGGGGCTCTGGTCTGCACTGCTTGTATCTCCCTGTTCAAGGAACTGGGGCCATCACGGAAGGTCACCTATCTGGACCTACCAAGAGGCTAGCGAGTTACCACCAGGTCCGGGGAGGCTGCTCCCTGCTCCCAGACCCTCCACAACCCCTTTTCCTGTGCACTCTGCAGCCCACGGAGTGGGTGCTCCATAAATATGTGGTGAATCAATGAGTCAGCCCAGAGTCCATCTGAAAACAGCAGGAAATAAACACTAAATTACAAACAGCATAAAAATAGCCACATTTCCAAAGCAGATTTTTCTGATTCTGCGAATCCAAGCAGGAGAAGAAAAAAACAAACAAAAAAACCCCAACCCCCCCATCCCCTCTTCACTGAGCTCTCTCAAGCCAGGGACCTTAAGTGGCCCTGTTCTGCTGACCCCTTAGCCCACGTCCCCTCTGCCTGATCCACATCAATCTGCTATATGACTGGAAGGTGCCATCTTGCCTCCTCGGAACCCACTGACTTAAACATCTCTCCTTGTTCAGAGGCATGTGCCAACTCCTCTGACTCTGTCATTCAGATCCTCTCAGACTCCTATGCCCTTGGGCTTCTAGGCCAGGTGGTCCAGCCAGCTCCCAGCACCTCAGTGACAGAAAAAAAGTCCCCTTTCGCTGAGAAACGCCCAGGCCACTCCGTGCCTTTCCCGTCTAGGAGAGACCTTTGTTGATACCCAGCCGCAACACGAGGCTTCTCAGACACATCCAGGTGGTGGAGCACCTGGAACTGCTGGGGTTCTTTGGGGAAAACCGTGAAGCTGTGACACATTTAATTCCCATCACCTGAACGAGGAGTAATTTTATTTACTAGCAGAAACTGTGGCTCTATTATAGCTATGCAAGGTTCCACAACTCAGGAAATAATAACACACAAAATACTTTTAAGAAATCACATTTTAGCAGAATAAAAATACATAACACAAGCCTACTTACCAAATGCAATGTGAAAAATGATGCTGACAAGCTGAGCAAAGATGCTCTGTATCAGGTGTGATCTTTGACAATAGAATGTTCATTCGTTTTGTCATCTGCTACTGCTCCCTAGCAGACAAGCTGTACAAGTCACCAAAGGCTCACGAACAATTTGTGTGTATGCGGGGTGGGGGTGGGGGGTGCGGCAAGAGAGAAAATTCTATCTGCTCTCTTCGTTTTCTTTTACTGTGCATTACTTGATTTGAATGATCACAAAGCATCGTTCTTACTAGCCTACTGTGTGCCTGCTAAACATCTCAGTCTGGTTTATGAACACCAGGGTCCTAGAGGAATAGCATTCGGGAAAAGAATGCCCATTTAGCAAGACCTACCAACAACCACATCACCACTGCCAGAAGAGTCAGCGGGCAGCTGGCGCCCACTCACTACCCAAGGGCCTGACTGCTCTCCATGGTGCTGAACACAGAGGTTAGGGGTGAACCTTAATCTCCTGGCCTCTTGGGGAACTACATAGGGTGTATCAATTATCTACAAGCCTTTCTAAACACACCTGAATCTGGTTTAGTATTTCTCCCTCAATGTGAAAAATGTTTTATAGATCTGTTTTTCAGCACTGGAAAAACTTGGGTCTCTAGCTCAAGACTGCGAATTTAAAGCTTCAAGTGGGGGGGCACCTAGGGGGGGTTATGTGCACGTGTGTGTGTGTGTGTGTGTGTGTGTGTGTGTGTGTGTGTGTTAGGAATTGGGATGGAGTTTTCTTAATAGACTAGGTGGTTAGAGACCCATGTTTCCATCTGATTTTTCTACGGCTCCCCAAGGGATGTGGCACAAAGCATGTCCCCCTTTAGTCCTCAGTATCCCAATCTGTAATAGGAAAGAGTAAAGACAGGCACTATACTCCTCTAGCTCCAACATTTGGGGAGCCCCTCCTTGTGTTCTGGCTTTCCATGAACTCGGAGACTGTCCACAGGATGACCTTGCCTAGCCTTCTTCAGCACTGAAAGATTCCCTGGAGCCAGAGGAGGACACAAGGCTCAGCCTCTCTTGCAACAAGCCAGGGATTCAATCTCTGCTCAGCTCTGCCCCAGCCCTCTGTCCCCACAGACCAGCCATAATTCAGCTAAACCTGAGAGTTCACCCATATTTTATTTACTGATTCGATGTTACGAGACAAGTAAAATAGACGGCTGTCACCTCTATTAAACTGGGCAGGAAAAATGGCCATGTAGGCAACAGGCTCTTTCTACTCATAATGTGTCATCTGTTTCCTTGGGAAAGGAAGCAAGAAAGGGGAGGGTATGGCCTCAGGGGACAGGCTGGTGCTGTGGAGCACAAGAAGGGAAGCCCAGGGCTCCCCGGCAAACCTGGCCCAGCCTCCCTCTTGGCTACACGAATATGGCAGACCCACCGCCAGGAATTGGGAGCACCACTGAAGTCTTCAGTTCCCCACTGACCCAAAGGAAAGTCACTACAGTCACTCATCAGGCTTTGGGATAAAGAGTGAATGTTGAGCCCCACCTTGGGAAATGTATGCTAGCCAAGCAAACCTCCAAGTGGCCATTTCTTTTCTTTTAAGTACACAAACCAGTACATGTGTGCACACTCACACTCCCAAGAACCCAGACAACGTACACATCCCCAGGCCCAGGCTGACTGTCTAGATTGCCTAAATCTCCAGGTCAACTATCAACACCTTTGCTTTACACAAAGCTGGCAAGGAGACCTGCTGTCTACACACGCCCTAGCAGGGGGAAGTGATGTGGTAAAGATGGAAATTGGAGAGGCCTGACCAATGAATAGCCACAGAGTGAAGAATGGTCAACAGCCCTGCCGGCCAACTGCCCAGAGTGGCCTGCCTGGTATGGAGGAATGGCAGAAGTTCTCTTTCTTGGTTCAGCTCCCAGGGGGAGCAGCACAGATGCTGAGGGGCAAGTGGGGAGGAGGGATGGGTGAGGTTGTGGGCTCTTCTGCAGTTTCTCCTCGAAGTAGACAACTTGTGTCCCTCTTGAGAGGAGAATCATCATGCTACGAACCAGACAATGGATGAAAGACCAGTCTAAGCCTAGGGAAAAGAAGGACCCACACTCCTCTCAATAGTCCAGTTCTGCTCCAGCTAACTACAGGGAAAAATCTTAGCATAGAAGGTGCTGAATTAACATGTTAGGACACCAAGGACTTCACTAGAATTTTGACTTGGAAGAAGAATCAAATGATGTCTTTCACAAAATCCTGCTGACCAGATGGAAAAAGTGTGCAGTGGAATAACAGGGCAGGTAGATGAACTTCTGCTCAAGTGACTGTATCCATCCATGGATTCATCCATTCAACAAATAGTTGTTAGTCGCTTACTGACAAGAGGCACTGGATAAAGTGGGGAATAAGCCATCTGGGGTTCCTGCTTGTACAGTAAGTGCTAGGACAAGGGAAGTATAGGGTGCTGTGGGGAAGCAGAGAGGTGGGCAGGAGTTAAGAAAAGCTTCCTGAAGGTAAAGGTACATTTGCTGAAACCTGAAGGATGACTGGGAGTTGCTTGGGCAGCAAGAGTAGGGGGCCAGGGTGTGAGGCAAGGCACAGCGGCCCCTGGGGACTTGGGTGCTCAGTACAGTGGAGCAGAGTGTGTGTGAGGCAAGGAGGGTCAGAATCTAAGTCTGACAGCCAGGGCAGGTCATAAAGAGCGTGAAAGCAAGAACCAAGCTAGTGGAGTTCTGAAGCTGGTTAAAGTATAGGATAGTGGCCCCAAGATCACTGAATTAAGCCAATAGACTCTGACATTGGTCACTTCCTGCCTAGCGTGTTGATGGCAGACACAAGTGAAGGGAGAGCAGACGGGTTCACCCCAGGTTCCGAGGGCACGGAGCCTGCCAGACCACAGAAAGGGAGCCAAAAAGCAGTACTACCCAGAGCAGGGGTTTCCAGCCCCATTTGTAGTATAGGCCCACAACCACTCAACCTCTCCCCCACAGAACCCGGGGGCGGAAGGACGAAGAGGGTGAAATTCATGTCTACCTGCTGAGGATGGAGGGGCTAGAACAGGCTTTGGTGGTCCAGAAACAATGCGTGAGAATACCGGCCTGAAGGTTCAATGATAGGATTTACCGAAGATAAATGACAGGTCCTGACTTTAGGCTCAAAAGATCAACTGGCAAAGGGGAGATGAGAGACGTTATAGATCAGCAGTGATGCCCGCACAGAAAACCAGGGGATCTCAAGAGACCACCAGCTCAGCATGACTTGGCAAAGTGTGGGATGGCTGCCGAGAAGGCGGAATCAGTGGTCTGGGTTGTACGAGGAGACGTGGAAACTGAGATCCAGGGAAGCAGTGCACTTACTGTGTGTCACTCACAGGCAGGGCTATGGGTAGCTCTTAACACCATACAGGAGAAATGGAACATCTTTCTGGGGGGAAGAACTAAGCTTTTTTTTTTTTTTTTTTAAGAATTAAGCCTCTTTTGGGGCGCCTGGGTGGCTCAGTTTGTTAAGTGACTGCCTTCGGCTCAGGTCATGATCCCGGAGACCCGGGATCGAGCCCCGCATCAGGCTGCCTGCTCGGCGGGAAGTCTGCTTCTCCCTCTCTCAATCCCCTTGCTTGTGTTCCCTCTCTCGCTGTGTTTCTCTCTGTCAAATAAATAAAATCTTAAAAAACAAAAAGAATTAAGCCTCTTTTACTTGGAAAAATTTAATTTGGAGAAATGCCTTCACATTTCCACAGGGTTGCATGGTGGGACAGGGAGCAAACCCGGACCAGAGTCAGTGGGCAGGGGGACCATAAAGTAAGAATAACGAACAGCATTTGTTGAGTGTTACCACGGCTGTGGTCTAAACACTGTGTATGCATCAACTCATTTAATACTTACAACAACCCTGTGAGGCAGGTACTATGATTATTATCATCATTACTATTACTAGGAGAGATTAATTTGCCCAAGGTTAGACGGGTTCGGGACGTGACGGAGGCAGGCTTCGAAGTCAGGCCGGCAGATTCCAGAACCTGCAAAATGACCCACAATACTAGATTGTGAACTTACACGGACAACTTCTCTCGTGCCAGGCAGATTCACTCTCACAGCAATCCCATGAAGTCAAATCTATTGTTATCCCATCTGACAGGTGAGGAAAGCTAAGGCCAAGAAGTTAGTGACTTACCCAAAGTGTCAGAGTCTGGAGGGGGACGAGGGTTTAAAGTGGATCTCACAACCCATACTCTCAACATCCAAGTTCTGTGGCCTTCCCCAGAACTGCGGGGAGACAAATTTTAGGGGAAAACTTGCAACAAAGATTGGAATCAGCCAAAACATTTGCAATCAGGAACAAAACGGGGTCCAAAGTAGTGAGCTTTCTGTCTCTAGTGATCTTCAGCAGATGCCAGAGACCCATCTGTCCGGAGGGGGGAGGTCCTGCAGTGACTTAGAACAGCGGTCCTCACGGGGTAGGCCCCAGATGAAGAGTATCAGCATTATCTGGGGCCCCGTTAAAAATATAAAATCCCAGGCCTTCCCCCCAGACCTACCGAATCAGAAGCTCTGCAGGTGGGGTCCAGCAATCTGGATTTTAACGAGCGCACTCCAGGTGATTTTGATGCATACTGATGTTTGAGAACCAGAAGCCTGGAATGACCCGTGGGGTCCTTGTCAGCCTCAATCATGTGATTCTCCACCACAGACAGGAAATGTGATGCTGTGGAGCCCTGGAAGTCCTTGGCTCCCTGCTCCTGCTTTTCCGCCCAATTGGGCAGGCTTTTTGGAATAGCATATTTCAGTTCTGCAAAGCAGATGCAGGAAGGCTCTGCACAAGTCTCCCTCGTTCCCGTATTTAAAGAGCTCATCCCTGCACTTGTTCTGAGAACTCTATAAACGCCCTTCCACCAGCAGCCAGTCTGCATCCATCCCTTTAACAGCACAAGACTTAATTGTCTCCTATGGATTGGAACCCTCT
Organism: Spilogale gracilis; assembly: GCA_004023965.1. Classification (NCBI taxonomy): domain Eukaryota; kingdom Metazoa; phylum Chordata; class Mammalia; order Carnivora; family Mephitidae; genus Spilogale; species Spilogale gracilis. Next base: position 21,649 of record PITA01025017.1, read on the forward strand.
TCACACAAACTAGAATCTTAGCTCCTTTTTGCTATCTTTCTTCCCCTGCCTTCTTAACCACCATTCAGCATGGCACCAAAGGATTTGGAGTCGAAGCTGCCACTCCCCCTGGATCTCACTCCATCTCATTATCTCCGATCTGTATGATCACCATGGGGACTCTCTCTTCCCCAGCTCTTGCCGTGGCCTCATTACCTGATGTCTCCCAGCAGAGCCAGCAGTGTCTATCCCCTGGGGCCAAGCGTCCAGCCACAGACCCTTTCTGGGCTTCACCGGCCTGCCCAAGAAGCAGGATTGAACTCCACCTCCAAGAAGAATGGATCAGAAGTCTCTGGATCAATTCCTAAAGAGCACCCCACAATCAGGGTCTTCTCGGCTCTGGACACATGCAAAATGCGTTCAACGAAAAGGCTGCAAATATGGGGAAGAACCAGCACTCCATGGGCTGCAGGCATGTGATAAGCAGCAGGCCAGGAGGAGTCTGGGAGCTAACATACAGAAGCATCCTGAAGGGCACCTCTCTCTCTCTCCCTGAAGTGGTGGATAATGGTCACAGGCAGCCAGACCCCACCATTTCTGCTGTGGGAAACGCAGTGGGCAGGCAACAGGTAAATGCCACGTATTGAGCTGTATGGAGTACTGAGAGCCAGGGCTGGCCCCAGGCGGAGGGTACATGAGCAGCAGACAGCCTCAGAGCTCATAGTCTGATGGCAGAGACACAGCCCCCACCCTTGGAGGATCCTTTCTCTCCTAACATTTATTAAGCATCAGGCACTGTGCAAAGAGCTTTAGACACTTTACCTTCTTTAATCCTCACCCTAACTCTGTGAAGATTATCCTGTAAGGTTCGGCCATATGAAATTTTTGCAGGTCAAAAACATCTGAATACAAGTCTGCCTGATAGTAGTATTTCTACCTGTAGATGAGGAAACGGAGGCTCCTGGGTTATGAGACTTGCCCAATGTCACAAGGCACAGACACGTCAGACTCACAGTCTAATGGCGATCCACCACATTTTACCAAGCCCCAGATGTGCCATGATGTTTTGAGGCGCCGAGAAAGAAAAAAAGTCCTGTACGTGACTCCACTTACAACACAGGAGACACCCTGATTTCAGAGAAGTAAGAAGGTGGAGGCGGGAAGTCCATCTTAGAACCAATGAAATATATTATCTGACTCTGAAACAACTGGTTCTGCCTCTTATAGTGATGGTGGGGGAGGCACCCTTGCGCGCTCTGGGGCAGCTCCTTGTCTAACGGGGGAGGCAGGACGCCCAGGCCCCAGAGAAAGCCCTAGACATACCCACAGAGCCTCACCGTAGCCAAGGTTGGTCAGCCCTGATAAACAAGACAAAGAGGTCCAAGGACTCAAGGAGGGGACCGTGGCAGAGTCACCTTTGGGAAGAGGGGACTGTAGAGTCAGAGGCAGGGGGACCCGGGACATAACTCCAAAGGAAATAAAAGCAGGCAAGGGGGGGCTGAGTTGCTCTGGGTCATGGCTGCTATACAACGGGGCCAAAGGTCAACAAAACAAGATCAGAATGACCTGTGGTCCTCAAAACCAACACCCTGGGCCTCAAGCCAGTCTCCACACTCCTACCTGGACAGAATTCTACCTCTGGGGCACAAAGAGAAGCGGAAGAAAGCAGTGAGTCGATGAGCCAGCACAGGTGTCGGTCCGGGCCCACGAGGCACTCAGGGACACGACATTTCAGCAAGCACCCGCCCTCATGGTCAGTGGTGCCCGCACAGGCTCGCCACATGACAGCCTGCTTAGATTCTGCCCCCGGCCACCTCACTCACCTCCCCCTCATCCTGGGCCTGTGCTATCACACTCCATGAACACCAGCAAGAAGAAAGGCTGATCTTCGGACAGCATTTCAGCTTTTCTGCAAAGACATCCTACCCCTCTGACTCTGCAAGGCAGACAGTATCATCCCCATTTTACAGATGGGGAAACTGAGGCCCTGAAAAATAACATGGCCCATCTGATTGTGTCTGTCCCAAACCTGTCCCCTTTCTAGGGGCTCTCAGCAGTGCAGTTTCCTCCACTTCCAGGGCAGTTCTGTTCCTGGTGGCCACCAATTCTGTTCCTGGGGCCAACCCAGTCCCCCTGTGTCCCCCGGGGAAGAAGGAACATGGTGGATTGAGAAAGGTAAATTTGAATTTGTCTTTGCTCTTGTAGAGGAGGCCTGGCAGAAGGGCTGCACCCAGGTCCCCACACCCAACCCAGAGAATCTGTGAGAGAGTTCAGGTTCCAGAGCCCAGCGTCAGTGGCCCTGCCCCTCCTACTGTCTGCTGGTCACAGTTCCTGGCAAGCAGGCTCAAGTAGAAGGTCGGGATGTGACTCTTGCTTAAAAAAATCAAATGACCATAAAACCTATTAGCCTGGAAAGGATGTTGGGAGGGGGACGGGAAGGGTTTGGGGAGGGAAAGGGAGGTAAGGGGAAAAGGAAGAACAAAGAGCAATTCACAGATCACCTGTTCTTGCCAGCTCACTGGCTGATGAAGATGGAGGCGAGGGGGAGACACAGACGTGGCCCTTTCCTCGAGGCTCTGATGATATCTTTGAGGGCAGCCTGCTGGCTGCCAGGGGCACATGTAGGCAGGAGTCCCCAGAGCAGAGGGATTCCTATAGGGGGAGGGGAACCAGCCATCCCCAAGGGAAAGGCCATGCTTTATTTCATGCTTGAATTGGAGCGCTGGGCAGAGTCCAGAAGCCCAAACAAGGTGGGATGGAGTCCATTGAGTACGTGTGTTGGTGGGTGATGTGGCAAAGAGCACCCCCCCCATCCTTTCGCCTGGAGGCAGCGTATCTGCCACGTGCCCATCAGCCAGGACCCTGAGACTCTGCAAACCAGCACTGGCAGGGTTAAACGTCGCAGAACCCACAGAGCGCTCTGACACCGGGCCAGGGCCAGACAGAGCCCAGCCCTATGAGGCCCCATGTGGCACCCACAGTGCGGGTGCTCCACTCAGCACCTCTGCAACACCGTGCTTTCACACCTCCAGCCACACAGACAGCCAGGCATGCAGGACCTGGAGTCAGGCTGCAGGGAGGTCCCATACTGCGTCCACCACTCTCTGGCCCTGTGACCTTGGGCAACTAAGCAGCGACTTTGCCTAGCTCAGTTTCCTCGTCTACAAAAAGGAAACAATGCCTGCAGGGTGGCGAAGGCTAAGTAAGATGGGGGAGGGGCGGGACTGCAGCAGTTGCATTTATGGAACGCTTACTACCCTCTGCACGACCTGTCAGCGTTTGGAACCCCATGGTACCTGGCACCTGGTAAGTACTCGGTAAGCTGCTGCCCTTGTGTCATCCCTGTTGTGCGGGATGTGATGTCGCTCCAGCCCCAGGTGGGGTCCCAGACAGGAGACATATACACGGATACCTCGACACAGGCACAGTGCCCCCTGGTGCTGCTGTGGAGGAATGGGCACCTGGGAGGAGGGCTATTCCCGCCAAGGTGCCGCGGACGCTGTGCGCACCAGGATCCAGGGCCCCTCCATCCATCCTGAGCTCCAGCCCCA